>JAZGTI010019921.1:0-10855 GCA_036877585.1 Botia kubotai | reverse complement strand
TGTTTCCTTGTTAATCATGTTTTTAGTTAATTCCCTTCACCTGCTTTCCTTCATTACCCCTCTTAGTTCCTTTTCTATTTAATGCCCTTGTGTTTGCTGTCTTGTGCCGGTCGTTAAACGTTTCATGTGTTTCTGTTGTTTAGTTCTTTGATTTGTTTCCCCTCAATGGAGTTTTGGTTCAATAAAGCCTTGTTTATTGTAAGCTGTCTGCGTTTGTGTTCTCTCTTTGTTTGCATCGTGACAGACACTCTGTTGCCATTGGGTGGTGCTATTGCACATGTGGGTGGTGCATTTGTGAGTCATGGTAGTCATACAATAGTCACCACACAAAAATATTTGCCAAGTTTGATGTAAATTGCTCAATGCCAGCTGTACATATTGGAGTCTTCCTGCTTCCCATTTTTCATCATAAATTCATCGCCTCGCAATGGCAACACCATTGGAGTTATCAAAAATCCCTTCACAATTTTATGTCTTGGCATGATGTTTACAAAGACAATCACATGAAATCCCTGTTAGGTGTATTTAAAAATTTACGACATGCACTTTTCAGAAAATCCAAAATGGCTGACTTCCTGTTGGATTGGGTATCAGTGCGGAAGCTGGCCTGGTCGACAAGACCGATACACGTATCAAGTTTCGTAGAGGAGGGTACATATACCATATATGCACGCTCTTTTTGTGCCACGTACCAGGGGGTGTGTGGCACAAATCTGCCCCACCTATGTGCCAGCCTTTGTCTGGGCCTAATGGCCGACAACTCTGAAGTGTGTGTCAAGTTTCATATTTTGGCATGTTAGAGGACCCAAAATACCCCAAATGACTGAAAAACATAAAAAAAATGCTGTAAAACAATAGAAAAACAATAGCAAAGGGAAAAACAAAAATAGCATACAGAAAGTAAAAATAGGAGCAAAAAATGTCAGAGAGCATAAAACAGAATAAGGAAAACCTGATTTTGTGTGCAATTTGGAAGTTTGCATTCGTGTCTTGGTTTTGTGCAATATAATTAAAAACATGTTTAAAATTTAAATGCTGCTTATTTTTTGATGTGCACTTTTATGATCTGTGACTGCAATACTTTAGGTGGACAATTGATCCCATTTTGGTGTTTCAGTTTTTTTTGGTCACTATATTTTTTTCTAACCATCAGATGCTGTTGTTTTCAACATTCTTGAAACTTTGAATCTTTCCCTGAAACAGTCAGGGGACACTTCAGTGCTTTATGACACTTAGGTTTCCCATTCCTACCCATGCATAGGTTTAAAATAGCCGCTGCTGATTTATCCGTGCTTACCAGCAGCTGCAGCTATCATCAACAGCACAAAGGGAAAAGCCAGACAAGACACACCCAAGGCTACTTCTTATTTTGATATTTAATGGTGGTTTGCATCTTAATCTACAGCCAAGTTATAGAGAAAGAACCATTTTTTTCTAAATATTATATATAACACACTGACGGATATGTAGCGTTTTTATGTAGGTACATTGATGATTTAAAAAAAAATTAAATCTGACAGTTTTTGATGATTAGTGTGGTTCAACTAATGTTACCTGGGTTCTAGGTGAATTCATTACCCATAAATTAGGGATGGGAAAATGAAGTACCGTAAAAGCACTAAAGCTTTCCCCTGACTGTTCCGGGAAGAGTCAAAGCTTTAACAGTATTGAAAACAGCAGCATCTGTTTGTAAATTAATATAGCAACTAAAAGCCTGTAGAAGAAGCTCCATCGCATGAAGCAGCATGTTATGTGCACATTATTTTTTGCATTTCTCATATACTAAAAACAAAAAAAATCCACCAAGAAATAAAGCAAAAAATTTGCTATCGATTTGATTTTATATTTATTGATTATTTAACTTTAAACATACTTGTTTAGTATCCAAATTTGCATACTATTCATCATAAATAGTATTCAAAATAAGAAATTTACTATAGTTGAAATGAGTACTCTTAAAGTACCCAAATGGTCTACTCTTTTTGGGGAAATTCAAAGTGCAGATTCTTGCAAACTGTTGCCTAATATTACCCACAATTCATTGCCAGAGGGTCACGCTTCAATGAATAAAGAAATCGAATAAAGGATGTTTCACCAAGTTCAATTATATAGTAAACATTACATAAGACATAATAAATTAAGAGATTGATATGTGGGCTTCTCAACATTCTTAATATTGTCTAGGCAACTGTAACGAAGGGTCAGAGGCGTGCGGATCCATGTGCAGTTTTTAATATAGAGTAACAAACAGTCCAGGGTCAAACAACAACATTTACATTTAGTCATTTAGCAGACGCTTTTATCCAAAGTGACTTACAAATGAGGACAAGGAAGCAACTTCAACAACTATAAGAGCAACAATAAATAAGTAGAAGTAGAGGTAGTGGCGGTGTGTTAGTTGATTAGTTAAGGAAGTGAAGAAATAGTTGAGTTTTTGTCATTTCTTGAAAACAGCTAGTGACTCAGCCATTCTGATAGAGTTATGTAGTTCATTCCACAAACCGGGCAAAGTGAAAGTAAGAGTCCTGGAAAATGATTTCTTTCCTCTTTGGGATGAAACCACAGGGCGATGTTCATTAGATGAACGCAAGTTTCTGGAGGGCACGTAAATGCGAAGAAATGAAAGCAGGTAAGGAGGTGCGAATCCAGTAGTCACTTTGAATGCAAACATCAGAGCCTTGAATTTAATGGTTGCCAGTGCAACTGGATAACAGCGGAGTGACGTGCTCTTTTAGGCTCGTTAAAGACCACTCTAGCTGCTGTGTTCTGAATCAACTGCAGGGGTTTGACAGTACAAGCCGGAAGCCCTGCGAGAAGGGCATTGCAGTAGTCCAGTCTGGAGAGAACAAGAGCTTGAACGAGGATAACAACAATAACAGGTTCAACGTAGACAAGCCAAGGGCAGTAGTCGTAATACAGGCAGGGGTCAGGACAGGCAGCAAACAATCCCAGTAAACATTGAACAGGCAAGGGTCGAGGCAGGCAGCAAACAATCAGAGTCAGGAAAACAATCCAACACAAGGGGCAGGCAGAGAATAAAAACAATAAACAGTCCAAGGTCACAACGGTAATCCAATAATGCAAGATTAAACACTCAGTAATGACAGCTGGAGCAAATCAAGACTTCGCAAAGAGTAATGGGGTGTGTGGTGCTTATGTGTATGAGTGTAATGAGGTGCAGGTGTGTATGGGTGTGGTCAGGCCCATGTATAGAGGATTATGGGAAATGTAGTCCAGATTTGAATGAGTTAATATTTGGGTGAAGGTTCCCTCTGGTGGTGTGGAGGAGGCGGTGCGGGAGCCTCCTCTGTAACAGCAACAATGGTCACTTTCATTATGCATTAGTATGTCCCAGTACTTGCATACTCTTTTGCTAAGCACCAAAACATAACTGTGTTTAATTATTATTATTATTTTTTATGTAAAGCTGCTTTGAAGCAATGTAACATTGTAAAAAGCGCTTTATGAATAAAATTTAATTGAAAATGTATATACTTTCACATAAAAATTGTACATAATTTTATGACATAGTATAAGGAGGTACACCAGATACAGAATTTGTTTGTCGATCGCATGATTCTGTGAAATCAAAACTCAAAATCTTTGTGACAGTATTTTTTAGAAATCATTAGAATGGAGGCATTATAGGGAATTTCATATTTTATATTTTTATATTTTACATTTTTTAATTTATGTTAGAAAGTGACTTGTTTTGTTGGGTGACAATGTTTATTTGTGCATAAATGTCAGAAACTTCATCTGACTGTGTGGGCATCTCTGCAATAGTTTTCTTTGACAGAGCTGGCAATTTAGCAATGTCTGTTCTCATACCAAATTGTGGTTCTCTTGCTACACTGTCTGCTTTGTAGCTTTGTATCTGGGACTCCCTCTCAGCTGTTGAGATGTTGGGCTTGGGGTCTATGTCTTCTACAGAACACTTTGCGTCCACTTGTCCATAATAATGTTGGACAACAGCATAGTCGGCAGTAAGTGAGGAGAGCCCCCTGATCTCTCCTGACTCTGTTTCGATGTTTGTAAAGTCAATGCAGGAATAATGGAGGGATTCTGGGTAATTCAGTGTTGCGTCTATAACAGGTGATTGCATGACTTTATTGGCATAAACAGCTTCCTCATTCTCCTGTACAACAGAATAATAAATAAATAGCAATGAAGAATTGATCATGTATAGCAGAGGTATATTCTGTCTTTAAATAGCATGAATAAGTGAGAATGAATAGTATGTGTTCATTGGAACTTACTCTGTCAGTCAGATTAAGCCCAGCGGTGTCTTCTCGTCTCAGTTTTGAGGATCTGCTATTTTTTGTTTGTCTTGACCTTAAAACAATAAAGACATACATTTTACTATTATCTTTAGTTTACAAAGACTTATAAATAATAGTATCTCATAGTATTGCAATAGTATAAATGTAACAGTATCGCTGTGAGTGGACGGGTAAAGATAAGATAAAGAGCAGGTTTTGTTGACATACAAATGTGTTGGTTATGTTAATGTTATGTTAATGTTATGTTGATGTGTTTAGATTTCTGATATCAGAATAGCAAAACAAGTCATTTTGAAAGTAGAAAGTGTGAGTTATGTTTTCATAGTACATTAAACCTCCTTTTCTTAATGAAAATTTGTATTCTTTTGATAGGATCTTCAAGTCAGCTATCAGTGCGGCAGGACTCTGATCATGTTTTGTTGGTGTGACGTAATCTGTAGTGTATAATCTTCCCTCATATGTCATGTGCTTACCGTTTACAAATATGTTTAATCACACACAAGATTATTATTACTGAAGCTCCAATACCAGTTCCAATCAAGACAGATAAAAGATTCACACCTGCAGAGAAACAAATTAATAGTACTATTCATAAAAATAATTTTGAATGTGGGGAATAAATGAAACTTTTCGTTTATCAAAGCTAGTGATCCTACTTCCTATGTCTGTGTAAAAGAAAGGGTTTTGTGTACAAGAAAGGGTTTGCAGAAAGAAATTTTCCATGGTTTCCTGTTTTTATTACCACAGTGGTTTGTGCTGTAAGCAAAAACTCAACTTCTTACAACATCACACTTTAAAGAGAGAAGTGTATACAAAAAGTGTGTGAAAAGAGGGCTGAGAAATGAGAAAACTTTTATAGTATTTTGAACATGCTCATTCGGCATTTAACATGTATGGCTAAAATTTCTTTCAGTAGTCTACAAAAAAATACATCCCAGAAGGAATACTGGATTACTAAAAACAACCATGCTTATTATTAACCCTAAAATCAATAAAATGTCTAAACGTTGTAAAATCACATGCAATGAATCATGAGAGAATTTTTTCTCTACAGGTTGATACAGAGTGCTCACCTGTATTCTCCTGAGGTGAAGGAACCAGATGAATTTGTTGACTGACAGTGCCGTGATCATTGGTGCTGATACACTGCAGAACGTCTGTGTGTTTAAGTGATTGATGTAAAGTGATGAAGCTTCTCAAGTCTGTGCTGCTCGATCGCTCTTCATTGATGGACGTGTTTGTAGAGTTATTGACAAGACGTCCCGATAGATGCCACTCCACTTTAGGAGAGGGATTTCCATCAACCTTACATGAATACACTTTTAAATCCCCATGTGTACAGCTAGAAGTGAGAGATATTTTTGTTGCATCTGAAAGAGAGTGAAATTTGGAGCATGTGTTTTGCAGGAGGAAAAAAAATGGTTGCCACTGAAACATGAGGAAAACACAACTCCATTAGATCGATGAAACAGAACAATTGTTGCCACATTGAACTACATGTGACATACAGTAGTACAGTATGAGAAATGTAACCAAAACGTTCCTATACTGAACATGTAATGTGATAGCTGGTAGATTATACTGCAGGTGAAAGTGATTCAATGTTGAAAGTGAGCAGAAGTGAACAAGGATGAAGATTGAAAATAAAAAACTCTGTATATTAAAAAGTAACCAAAAGTAAAAGTAAACCAGAATTTAAACCATATTTCATGCCACAATGCATGCTGGAAAACGCCGGTAAAATAGCCTATTAATACTCACATTGAATGTCCAGCATCACTGATGTGTTTTGGGTGCCATGTTGGTTTCTAGCTTGACAGTAGTAGCGTCCTGTCTGTGTACGATCAGTCCCATTAAAGGTTAAATTATTTCCAGATCGCAGCTGCTCCAGCTGTCCTCCATTCTCTCTGGACCAGGTGTAGTTCACTGCTGGATTTGCATCACTGCTGCAGGTCAAAGTAACTGAGCTGCCCTCCAGTACAGGGGCAGATGGAGACACAGACACTGATGTGTTTTTAGGAGCATCTGAAGGGAATAACAAATTTAAGCCATTACTATGTCATTTGCAATAATATGGTCAACAAGTTCAAACTGATTTCCTCTTACACTGAACATGTAATGTGATGTTGCTCTGTGCTGTTGTGTTCTTGTGGTGTAGCTGGTAGGTTATAGTGCAGGTGAAAGTGACTCCATGTTGAAGGTGAGTAGCAGTAAAGTTCAGATCAGAGAGGATCTCTGTGTGATTCTGCTGCTTCTGTAGTCTGCTGCTCCCGCTGACGGGGAGTCGGTCATTGGAGCTCCATGTGAGAGTTGGTGGAGAAGAGGAGCAGAGAGTTTTAGCAGAGCAGCGCAGACTCACAGAGCTCCCCTCCAACACCTCCTCCTGAACCTGCAACTTCTGCTCTTTAAACATCTTCACTGTAGGTGTTGGGGGAGCGTCTAAAATGCACATAGATATATTTTGTTTTATATTACATAAATGTTACATTTATTTTATTTTTTATATTTTATGTTAGAGATACATAAAATAGATGTTACAAAAACAATAAAAAACAGTATTTTTCTCTTTAGATTATTTGTTAGTTATTGCCACTATATCCTGCATCCTTTGTCTAAATTTACAATAATTTTCAGTCATGAATTTACTTACCGATCACATGTATCAAAACAGAACTTTGTTTATAGGTCCATTTTAGTTTACCATTACCCACGATCCGGAAGAAAAAATTACCAGCGTGATTTGAACCAACATTATAAAAGATTGTGGTACAGTCCCTGTTTTTTAATTGTCCACTTATATTCCCTTGAATATTATGATTAGGGTTGCTGGAGTTAAACACTACATTTGGCAGTTCAGTTCCATTTTGATGCCACATTCCTACAGCGCTGGCAGTAAGATCATTGACATAATTGTATTTAATAGTAAAACTGCAGTTTATGGTCACACAGGATCCACTCAGAGCTTCAATCTTCTTTGGCAGACTGATTGGCCATTCTTCATCACACCAAACAGCTACAACACAAACATGATGAGAAGCATTCACAAACATCATTTTACTAGCTATACATGAAGCTAAGCATTTAGACAAACCATCATAACCAGCATTTATGTATATCATTATTTTAAATATCCATAATTAGTGTTATTGATATACATCTTATAATATACGTGTTCTTATGATATACACGTACATGTTTTAATTTTTGTGTTGCAACATTGTAAAAAGCGCTATATAAATATATCGTGTAAATAGACAAAACATACATTTAATATTTGGATTCACTCTCTTGTCACGCTAACATTTTCATGCCCAACTGAACATGTCACACTTGGTTAACCAACTATGTTGGTTAAACTAATGTAATGGTTAAACTAACAATTTCTAATGTAGGAATATAAAGAAACACAAACCTTGTAACAAGAAAATAAATAGAATGATTTTCTGTTCTGTCTCCATCTCTTGATTAAAATAAGATCAGTCCTTTGAGAAACACACTTGTAAATAACCACAAATAACTAAATTAACTTATGAAAATCATATAATTCAATATTTAATTCAATTACATATAATTCAATGTAATTCATCTTTTTGCAATTATAATGAACAAATATGACAATTTCAAGCATCCAACAGGTCAACAAAACTATAGTAGATAACTAAAATAACATCTAAAGATTTAAGAGTTTGAAACTGTCTTACCAGAAATAAGAGAAAGGGTCTAACTGGTGTAATAAATTTCCAGAAAGTAGATAAGAAATGTTACATTTATGAATTCTTTGGATTTTGAACTGAAGTATCTGCTGATGACTGAGACAAATTGAAACTGCTGTGTACAGAATAATGACGACAATATACTGGCTGGGATCAGATGTACTAGTTCAGAACTTCCTGTATCAGCATTAACAGTTCCTGTTCACAAGCAGAGCAGTTATGCAAAATTAAATCAAAGTAAACTTTGAAATAAAGGAAGGGTATGACTTTACAGTTTGATCTGCCAAAACATTATTGTAAAACATTATTAAAACATTTTGGGAAATAAAGAGATGATTTAATAAAATATCCAATAAGGTATTATAGGGTGTTATCACACTTTTTATTTAGGGATCTGAAAGTGGTTTGAAGTATTTGAGATATCAGGATGTAGCCTGAGTGTTTTTTATTGAAGTTATAAGATCTATAAAAGGAGATAAGATATAAAAGAATACACCAACTGAATAGACATTCTACAAACACCACCATCACATTAAGCTAGATACATGCAGAGCAGTAAAGTCCAATGTTACAGTTGCACAACAGTGAAGACATTTGGGAAACTTAGAAAACCACTTAAACAAAAGGGAAATGATTTCGGTTAGTTCAAAACAACTAAAAAAAACATTTACTATGCACTATGCATAGTAAATGAGGATGTCAGCATGCAGGGGTCATGAGCTGTTTATTCTATTATTGACAGGACTGAATGCGAAGAATACATTACGAAATATACACACAGTCAAGCAATTAAACAAAAACACTATGACAAACTATTCATTATAATTAATAATTTCCCATTCCCATTATATAATAATTCCCATTATCCTGCATTAAAAAGTCCACCGGTTAAAGAATCGTGACACATATTGCACCAAAAGAAATCTGCTGCGACAGTGCGCTCGCATGAAGTACTGCATCTAACATAACTGATTCAGCCTCTTTCTCAAAATTGCTGTACTTATATATTTGTATACAGTATATCTGAATTGCAATAAATTTAAAGGGTTTCAAAACTCATCTTTGTCATTGCTGTTGCTGCTCAGTCAACTTTATCTGCTATCCGATTGCACTGTTGTTAAAAATAATGTAAGAACATAGCGTCCTCCATCAGAACCATGCGCGTACGTTGTGCTGCCCCTGTGAACGCGTATCGGACACTACCAGCAAAGAAAAGAAAATGTTGAATAAAGTCATTGTTCATTTTTGCACACAAGTCTTCTCGCTGTTTCTTAAAATGGACGAAAGGTTAATCCAGTGTAGTCACATAGACAATTTTAATGGTGTCTTAATCACCTTTCTGGGCCTTTAAAGTGGTATTCTTGTTGCTGTCTAAGGGGGCCAGAAAGGTTTCGGATTTCATGAAAAATATCTTAACGAAGGTCTTACGGGTGTGAAATGACATGAGCATGAGTAATTAATGTTTTTTTATCCCTTTAAAGGTACAGTAACATTTACCTTTCCCAACTGATTTCAAGGATTTACGATCTACGCGGAGTACACAAATGTTGTTTATAGTTACTTAAAATCTTAGTAGTTAGATTTGGAAAATTGTTGTCATGAGGAATGGTGACATATCCATTCACTGTGCCTGTTATTGATAGAATGATGATATGTTATGGATACTATCCGGGAGTTTGAGAAGCAACAGCATATATCTATGTGTGGTAAAACAGTTACAGTGGCAAAACATAACATGGTAAAACATGCTGTATACTGTGCATTATATAAATAGTAAATATAGCTGTATATAACATAGGACGCACTGTCAATTTTTTTCCTTTATTTCAAAATGAACAAGCTGTGCTCTGATAATGCACATTTTGTGTACATTTAATTACATTAGGAATGTCAGCACAATTATTAAGCAAAAAATATGGCAAATCAATGCTTGACATGCATGAGTTTTTACAATTTTATGAGGTGCGCAGGCGAAAATGGGGGTGGCGTGCGCAGCGAGGGCCCCACCATGTCCTCTGATGACCACAGGAGCAGCTCCCTCCCTGGGTCGCCCATCTCAGGGTTCTTGGTGGTCTCCTGATGGGCGGGCGGGGAGGCCCTCCTGTGGGAGGATCTTCTCGGCTGGCCTTGGCCGGGAGAAGGCACCAGAGGGGCAGGAGGGCATTTCTGACGAGAAGCAGACTGAGTGCAAGTCAGTGTGGTATACTTCTCCCTCCTTTTGTGTTAATTTTGATTTTTGTTTTGTTTGGGTATATTGCTATTTACAACAATTATTTTAAATTTCTTTATAGACCTGGTGGGTCTAATTATTTTGTAAATCTACTGTAAATCTACATTTTAGCCCAAACCTACCTTAACCTGGTAGTGGGATTGGTATTATATTGTGTATGCTAATTACAACATTATTCAATAAGAACAGTAGCAGTGAGTATTACCACTAAATGAGAAACATTATGCATGGGGAATAATATTCATATTTATACCTATTTCTTTGTTTTACTGCTATTTTCATTCAAATTACTTATTTTTAGTTATTTCTGAAAAATACAAGAGAAAGAGTACACACAGGGACAAAGTGAAATACAATATTTCGGTCCTAATAAAATTGGTTTCACCCTGGGCTGCATTGTTCAGGTATTCATACAGGTCAGAGTTCATATAAAGTATTATCTTCCATGTAAACTAGTAGAAACTAGCAGAGATAAATACTAAATCCTGCATCTCAGACAACCTAACTAATGATGTTACATTTCCATAAGGCAAAACATGTCAACGATGAAGCCTGCAGCTTTCAGTTTTATAGTACATATTGTCAATGGAACATTTCAACCCTATGCCGTCTATGAAGTCTGTGAAGGT
>JAZGTI010019920.1:0-10855 GCA_036877585.1 Botia kubotai | reverse complement strand
GCTGCGGTCATGAAGGAGGTGAAACATCCCAATTTAGTGCAGTTACTGGGTGAGTATACAGCACTCTGACCCCACTGTAGAACACAAAGGGTTTAGTATGCCTGGCCAGTCCAAACTGCAGTTACTGTTTTTAACCAGATTATGTTCTTGAATCTGATTGGTCACTTCTGCTTTCATTCAGGTGTCTGTACGCTGGAGCCTCCGTTCTACATTGTGACGGAGTACATGCCCCATGGCAACCTGCTGGACTACCTGAGGGAGTGTGACCGGGAGCAGGTGAACGCTGTGGTGCTGCTCTACATGGCCACCCAAATCTCATCAGCCATGGAGTATCTGGAGAAGAAGAACTTCATCCACAGGTGAGGAGAACGGCTCAGAGGTAGAGGGTACATGAAGATGGGTGTGTCTGAAGATGGTTCTGCTGTTTGAATGTTACTGAAATGCATCAAATGCATTCAACACAAAGAAGTGGAGTGACAACCGTATTGAGCTTCAGTGTGAACGTGGTGGATTGAGGATCAACCATTCCAGTTTCTCTCTTTCAGGGATTTGGCTGCTCGTAACTGTCTGGTTGGAGAGAATCACGTGGTCAAAGTGGCTGATTTCGGATTGAGCCGTCTGATGACGGGCGACACCTACCTCGCACACGCGGGAGCCAAATTCCCCATCAAATGGACGGCGCCAGAGAGTCTGGCCTACAACACCTTCTCCATCAAATCAGACGTGTGGGGTGGGTTGCTTTTGTAATTGTGTGTATTGTTCTCTATTTTGATTCTTCTCGTTTTGCTTTTGGTGACTCACATACAATTTAAAAACTCCCCAGCGTTTGGAGTGCTGCTGTGGGAGATTGCCACGTACGGCATGTCTCCGTATCCAGGCATCGACCTATCTCAGGTGTATGACCTGCTGGAGAAGGGCTATCGCATGGAGCAGCCCGAGGGTTGTCCTCCTAAAGTGTATGAGCTCATGAGGGCTTGTAAGTACCAAGAGAAACGTAATCTCTTTTTGAAAACATCATCATTTAGGCAAGATTAATATAAATAATTCTGCCCTCAACTCATTAGACAAATCCATATTTTGTTATGTTTTGCACAGGCTGGCAGTGGAGTCCATTGGACCGGCCCTCATTTGCTGAGATACACCAGGCCTTTGAGACCATGTTCCATGATTCAAGCATTTCAGAAGGTACCAAAACATTTACCATGGTATTTCTGTACACATTTTTTTAATTACCACAAAAATACCATTAATTTCAGTACCATGGTATACATCAAAGCACCATAGTTTTATCATCTGCAAGCTCACACAATAGTGTGAAGTTGTTTAACGTTTAATGTTTAACTTTAGTTCGTTTAAGTTACATTACCTATTACATTTATGTAGCAAAATTACACACATGAAACTCTCATAACCTGTTCTCCACTTAACCTTGTTCTCCAGAGGTGGCAGAAGAGCTGTGTAAAACTGCCTCGGGTGGTCATTCTTTCGGCCCCGATATGCCACTCTTGCCCTCAAAGTCTCGTGGGCAGAAAAAGCATGTGGAGAACAAAGAGAGCATGGAGGAGGCGGGACCCCACGGCCCTGCAGGTATACAGGCTCAGCTGCGGCTTGCTCGGCTCAAACAGAGGCTCAAGAGAATGGGAGTCGTGTTCCTTTATTGATTCACAGAGCTACACAGTATAACAGTATTAACATTCATTCATAACTACAGGGCGATTAATAAAGCTATGTGTGATATATGCATGACTTCATTTAAAACTGTATCTCACAACATAAAATGTCTGATGTGTTTCATGAACTTGCACAACAAATTTTCTTTCTCATTTTCTCTTGTATAAATACATAAATACATTTAACTCCTGTCACTGCCTGCTGTTTTCTCCCATTTGTTGCATGTCACTAAACCCCGCCCAGTATACACCGAAGCACCTCACCAACTGCATGTATATCTATATTATAATTAATATTGTTTAACCTTACAATTAAAGCATCTTTGATGTATTGTGTAATATTGCTTCTCTATTTAAAAATATTTTTGCTATTTATTTATTAAACATTAAAGTCAAATAAACAACTAAGGTGGGAAACTTATTTAGATTTTTTTTGGTTCATGGTTTCTGTTCATCTTGTTTTTAAATCTTTTAAGCATGAAAACATTTTTATTATTGTTTACTTTATACATGAAATGATAAATACAGTTTTAGAAATGTAACTGTTACATGTCTGTATTCATCATGTCTTTACGCACAATCTTACTTTTCCTTGTTCACAACACGTTAATTTGTATATTTTTAATATAAAATCTTGTGATGATGGTGGTCCCACAGAGTTCCTCTATGGTGTAGTTTAATCCACGGGCCCAGAGAAGGAGCCTGTAAATTCAAGAGACCCATTCATATATCCTCTCTTGAGATGATTTAATAAGAGCAAGCTCACAACTCTAAGTTACACAATTTCTTGTAAGAAAGAATAAGTGGGACTAGTTAAAATAAGTTAACGAAGGGTCAGTTATAGAAATTAAGAGTTCTGACAAGTGACTGAATGATCTCATAATACCACTGTGTGCGTGTGTGTGTGTGTATATAATATGTATACACATAAACCCTGATTTACACCATATATTTGAAAAGCACTGTCATGCAGTAAATGATTCATTTTGATAATGATTCAATTCTCACCAAAACCTGCTACAGTTTATAATGTAAACCCTAGTGTAATTGTTGCTGTCTGTTAAGATCCCTTTGTTGTAATGTTGCTGTGTGTTGGATTGCTATAAAAGAGAGCATGTAAGAGTTTAGAGCAGGGGTGGCCAGTCCTGGAGGGTCAGTGTCCTGAGTTTAGCTCCAACCCTTAAACAAGCTAATCAAGGTCTTACTGGGCGGATTAGAAACTTCCAGACACGTGTGTTGAGGTAAGTTGGAGCTAAACTCTGCAGGACACTGGCCTTTCAGAAACAGGATTTAGACTGGTTAAGGCTGATGGTTTTAACAGTTTGGTTTGAATGACTTTTTTTGCAACCATTTTTCACCTCGCTTCTCTTGTCCCCATTGTGTTCAGGTCTGGCAGCATCACTTTTTGTTGGCGATGGGCGATCCAATCACTCTCCAGCCCTACCACGTAAACAGAGAGATAAATCTCCCTCAAGCCTGTTGGAAGACTCCCAGGACACCACCTTCACTCGTGACCGCAAAGCTGGCTTCTTCAGTTCTTTCATGAAGAAGAAGTCTATGTCCTCGTCTTCCACTTCCTCCTCACCTCAGCAGCTACAGAACCTCCCCATGCCTCCCAAGAGGAGCAGCTCCTTCCGGGAGATGGAGACCCAACCTCATAAAAAGTACGAGCCCACAGCAGGGTTTGGGGGTCCTCCGCCTCCTCTGCCCCAAACTGATGGGTTGAGTTTTTCCCCATCGCATGGCGAGGGGAACCACGTGCAGTCCCGTTGCTGTGGAGCCACATTTGGGCAGAAGCCCTCCAACTCTAGTGCGACTTCTGGTCAGGTGGGAGGCAGCAGTAGCTGGGGAGGCTTTGCAGGCTTTTTCACCCCTCGCCTTATCAAAAAGACCTTGGGATTGCGAACTGGTAAGCCATCTTGCGTAGATGATGTTGGAACCAAGCCTTTCCCCCGATCCAATTCAACTTCCTCTATGTCTGCTGGATTGCCGGACTTGGATCGCATGGCATTGACATTACCAAGGAACCGTAGCAAACCGCCACTAGAGCGCACGGCTTCCACTACATCACAGCCTGAGAACGGGGCGGCACGACCTTCAGATGCAATCCTGAGAAAGCTTGATGAAGGTACGGCTCAGATACGGGATCGCCCCAAAGCCAAACTCTTGCCCCGTGCAGTGGCAGGTGGAGTGAGAGCTCCTGGGGTAGGGGGAGAGGCTGATTCAAAGGACGGGCATGATGATCGACCAGGCTGGTCATCCCCATCGAAAACCTCTACCCTTGGGTCAGCAAATCTACACAATCACAAAGTTCCGGTGCTCATCTCGCCCACCCTAAAGAACAGCTCAGCTGACGCTCATCTGGTTGGCGTGGACTCTCAGGGCAACCGATTCAAACTGCTGTCCGATATTGCTGATCGCCCGCGACTGGTAAAACCCAAATGTGCACCCCCTCCCCCACCCATGCTCCGCTCTCTTCAGCATGCCTATAGTGCCGATGCGGCTGATGAAGTGATGAGGTCGATGGAGGTCGTTGAGATCAATGGAGATGGGCTCAAAAGGTCTGGGAGGGAAGCAAGAGGGGCACGTCCATCCATACCACCACCACCACAAGTGCCTCCAGCCCCCACAGTATCCCCGAGTAACAACACTAAGATGGCCAACGGTGCTTCTTGTGGACCAGGTCCAACTTCTGCCAAACCCACCCTTAGGCGAGCTCGGGAACGAATCCCTCTGGAGAAGATTAGCAAAGAGGCTCTTTTGGAATGTGCTGAGTGTTTGAGTAGCACCATTCAAGGTGGCACTGAACTTTCCTCCAGCAGCCAAGTTCTTGATGTGGGACATCAGCTTTTAGACTACTGCTCTGGGTATGTTGACTGCATCCCACAGATGCGTAATAAGTTTGCCTTTCGTGAGGCAGTGGGGAAACTGGAGTTAGGTCTACAGGAGTTACGTGCTTCCTCTGCAGGTGGGGGAGGTGGGTTAGGGGGACCTGGGACCAGCCCTGCCCTTGACAACCTGCATACCTGCATCAAAGAGATCAGTGATGTTGTGCAAAGGTAGCCTCTAGGTCCAAGGTAGCCACGGCCTCCAAAACTCCTTGAGACCTTATTTTCCCAAAATCAATCTAGTTGTGTTTAAATGTTGGGGGACAGAGAAGAATCTCTCAGACGTACCTCAGAAAATAACTACAAACATGCATTTTATTGTTTACAGGTGACTTGAAATTTGAACATTTGAAATTGCCAGTTGGGATCAGAGATTTTTGTATATAAGCCTTTTGTCATTACAAAGTTTTGTTTTGGCCAATTTGCTTTGTAATTAACACGGTTTTTATCTTGGTATGACAAAACAATTTTTCACAAACAGGTTAAAGTGAGCCTCATCACTCACCATTTGTCTTGTTTTCAGTTAATAGAGAATATGTCAGAATCGCCTTCCACCGTTATTCATTTACATCTGATTTACAATAACTGCACGTCAATGCAAAAAATCGTTACAACATAAATAGTTTTTGCTTTTAAATGTTGTCGCGTGTTCTGAGCATACAGTAACAAAGAATGTCGCACACAAACGTGGTCGGCCCTATGCACACTTGTTTGTTGTAGTGCTTCACTACACATGCCATACTGTCATTTTTCATTTTGTACTTTTTTTTTTTTTAGTCTGTGCTTTATTTCTGTTTTGTTTTTTTGGACAAGTTCTGTACATTTAAGTGGGTTACTGTATCGATGTTGAGATGGTGTGCTTCATATTAGATGGTTATATTATATTCGTATCTGTGGCCTTCATTATCGCCCCCCAAACAGCCAGATAGAACAAATCCAAACTCAACTGTTTCTGGATTTCTCAAGCCTTTCAAGAGTTCTTCATGCATAAGTGCTAAATCTAGATTTTGCTCGTTTGCTGTGGTGGCTGGGGGGAGTTATATGGTATATGAAAAGTCGGAATTCGTTTAGTGACTAGATATTGTACAACATGGAAATTATTAAAATACAGATACAGTTGTTGCCATGTCTTTGAACACAAACTGCGTTTTCTTTAGCACATTGATTGGTAACTTTATTTTGGTTGAACTTCAGAACGTCGCCATGTCTAAACTTGAATTTTAAATTATTTTCTATTGCAAGCACAGGCATTTTTAGGATGTTGTAGATAACGCGTATTATTTTCAACCCACAAAAGTCACGTTCGTTTATGTGTCGTAGTGTGTAGATCACAGCAGGCTCTTTACCCTCGTGGTGAAGTGCAGAATTCGGCTCCACTTGTACATCTGTATCATGAATGTATTCATTTGTTTAAAACGGGAATGTTGTTTTTTTATGTACGTTTTCCATCGTATCACCATTCAGAATTTCTGCAAAGGAAACATTAAATGAAACCTCTTCGGGACACCAACAGTTACACATGTTCCGATTCTGTATTCATAAATGAGAGATTTATATTAGAACTTGCATGAATGAGATTTTTTGTGGGTAACCTGCAATGCCGTAATTAAATGTTAAGATTATTTGTGCTGATTACACTGGAGCTCATTGTCAAACCATAGATTTTAATTGCCTTGCCTTAATTCACTATCTGAGGTGTAATATGAAATGTTGACATTTTGGAAGGACAGATTGTGTTTGTTTTGTTTTGGTCATATATCCGGTCAGACCTTTCAGTTTCACTGTGGGGGAAAGCGTGAACATGTCTGTTCAGAACAGTTCACGAAACAAAAGCGTTTGTTTTAGCATTTCGTCAGTGTTTTCCGATGTTACATGGTGCCTTTTGTGAGATATTTCATGTTTTGTGCACTGCTGGGTGATGATGACGGATCTGTTGTAAATGTGTTTTGCTCTCAGATGTCCGGTATCGGTTTTGGGGTGGCGAAGGGGAATTTCTCAATCCAGTTCAGACTTCAGGGGGCGTGAATCCAGTTTGGGGTGTGTCCAACTTGAAGAGGAAAATGTGCAATGACCTGTTCTTTATTAAGACAGTGCTTGAAGTGTGGCATCATTTCGCTGAAAGAGCTCATCAATTCATTTTGTTATATGAATTTCTGTCTTGATACACGTTCTGAAAATCATATCAACTGAGAATTTATTAAATGTGTGAATTTTATTAATTTTTTTCAGCATTTCAAACAGTACAAATCTCTCAGTTCCATTTATTATTTGTTTGCAAATTAATGTTTCATTATTAACCAACCGAGGGAGACAAGGTTAATGTCTAAAATTACATCTTGCACGTTAAATCTTTGCAGTTGTCACATTAGTTTTATGTGGTTGTGGGGGAGTGTTTTGCCATTCAGCATTTTAGTAAAACAGCAAACTGTTTTGTTTTTGGCCATAATTCACTCGATATCATAAATTTACTGCGATTGTTAATTTGTTGCATATAGCTCTGTTATGTAGCCAGTTTTACACTTGCATTACATATATATACAGATTTAGTATCAGTAAAAATGTTATATATTTGTAAATTGCCTAACCTCTGAAAGATTCATTTCACAAATATTTGATTGTATTTTGTGGAAATGTCAGTACAGAAAAAAAACGTTCAGAGAAACCGATCTTTTCCTGCAGTTCATGCTTTGAGTCACACAAAGAACTGCAAGCCATTAACTGTATCTCACAGGCGTATCCTTCATAATTCAGCTCCATTCAAACTCATTTCAATTGCCCAAATTTGTGCTTTATTTTATACCGTTGTTTGTCACTTATTTATGTTTTGGTTAATTTATTGATCGACTCTTTGTTCAATCCTGGGACTCGCGTTCTTTGGAGGCTGTCCATTTGTAAGGTCAGATTTCAGAAGTGCTGAAGAACTTTATAAACCAAAGGTCACCTCTCCAGTCCTTCAAGTGCAATGATAAAACACGCGTCATTTTGAATATGTGAATTTAACAGGGATTACAGAGGCTGACGAATTAACAGTATTTTTTCTGTTTTGTAAAAAGTATATTTTGTGTGATTCTAATTTAAAGCTCACTTTTAATAGCATATTACTGTGAAGTTTTTCAATGTTACACTTGATGTAAATAATGAATAAAGAAACTGTTGGAACATGTTTACTGTTGAAATACTTTGTATTTTTCTCAAACTGTATTTGTATTTACGATGGTTTAAGGAACTCAGGAAACCCATCGTGTTGTTTTTTGGTTATTCATTGCTTGGTTTATCTATTATGGTTTATCACTGCTTGCATGTCGGTTAGTTTACTGTAGAAACGACCATGTGGCAAAGCCTTCAGTTTTTCTTTGCATGGCAGCAGAAAAATTCATACAATATTTATTATTAAAACTTTCCAAAAAAGTGGGGTGACACAACCCAACACCTTAAAATAATATCACAACAGAATCCTATTCAATTCAATTGTTTTTCAGCTCTACAGAAAATACGTTAGCAAATAAACAGTAGGTGTTAAACAGTTCATAAGCTTTACAGAAACATAACAGCATATAATGCTATACATATAAATTATGAATAAAGACTTGATTATAATATGTTCACTGTAACGATCCAAAAACAGCTCACACTGTATCTATCAACCTGGAGGTTGTTCTTGTATTTAAAATCTCCGCTTACAAATCCTGACGGCTAAGGGGCGCTATTGGACAGGCGCGTCTCCGTCACCCCGCGGCGAAGGCGCATTGTGTGTGTGTCGGAAACGGGAAAACCCAGAGCCGTGAGATTCTCGCTGCTAGCTTCACTGGAGCGCAGAAGGGTTACGACAGACGACGGCGGAGCGAGGGAAGATCGCAGCCCTGGACTTTTAGTTGCCGGAGTTTTCCCCTCTACAACAGGACGCTATGAGCTGGGGAACGGATCTGTGGGTAAGCGCACTTTTGCCGTTTCTAGGTCCTTGTGGCCTTTTGTTCATTCGCAAACAACTCGTGGCAGTTCTTGGCATGACTTCAGGAGAGGTGTCCTACTAAAGCTGTCTGTACACAGGATCTGTCCCGCTGCCCGTCTGTGACGATACACCTTTACCGCCAATAACGACGCGACACTTTGATACATTGTGCCGTTCGCCTTGTAAAATGTATCCCGTTTAAAAACGTGGAATTCGCGTGACGTTCCGGTTTATGTTGTTGACATTCCGAAATCAGATCCGATCTGTCTAAACGTTTCACACCCAGTTTCGATCACTGGAGGAAATCAACTAGTTTTTCCACATCCATAAACACGTCTTCATATTATACAGTATCATGTGTGAAATCTTATATGTGTTTTCCTGACGGTGTCCGGGATCCGTTTCCATTGTTGCTGGTTCGCAACAGAGACAATAACTAACATCGTACGGTGAAAACATGAGATCGGTTCTCGTATGTGGACGTGTGTTGGTCAGGTTTAACTTCACGCATTGTCGACATCGTTTATTTCAGCTTTTGTCACGATTCATCTTTACAGTGTAATATCGGACACAGGTCTGCAGTTAACCTAGTTTGGTGTCAAACCTGTTATTGTCTAGGTTTTAAGTTTGTCTGCCACGTTGGAGACAAAACTGTCCGCTTAAATAATCCATGCATTGGTTTAGTTTTAGCTTTCCTATTGATGAGCACAATGAACGCGTCGAGTATGGATCGACACAGGGGTGTTGCCCTAAACATACTGGGCTACTGGACAAAAAGCGGAGGAGGTATGAGGTATTGCTTGTACCCCCTCCATCAGTCTCTTGGCATTGGGTTTAGAGCTTCAGACGAGGTTATTTGAGTAGTTATGTTTTGTATGTAATCTTAAAACACAACGCGCGAAATAACTTGTAGTTAGTTGATCGTGTGGATTCTGACAGTAACTGAAGTTGAACGTGTGTTGTTAGCGAGTTTAGAGTAAGCTTCAGGGATCTCCTGACAGTGTCATGTTTTAGCATATGTCTGTATCATTTCATTTATTAAGTTACACGAGTAATCATCAGATACGTTTTTGGCAAAGCTTCTGTTTTCGTGTTTGTCAACCCTAATGTCCTCATTTTCCTAAAGTAACCAGTCCAAAATGAGCAGTAGCAGGGACTATATACACGCGAGTTGTGTAGAAAACATTATTAATAATTCGTTTGCAAGGAATTAGTAACAGTGATGAATTAAGCACGTGACATAAAAATGACCAGAAACCCAACCTTTTATTATCGGCTAAAGGTGCATGCGCTCAGCTCTGTCTCTTTGCCCCAGATTTGGCCCGAATTGGCCCTCTCAGTTTCCTGTGCCATAAATCCCTTATGCCACAAAATATGTTGTGATCTCTTTCTATGGCAAAGGTCCCGTTGAAGATGTGTTTGTTTGTAATCCTGCGGCAAATCTCTTTTGTATATGTAACATGCTGAATAATGCTGTCTGGTTGTCTTGTGGTGAGGGTTTTTTTTGTAGTCATAAGAAATACTTTCCACCCGAGTCTTTGGCTCTGATGAGTGTAACTCAACTCTGTCACTGTCCGTCTGTTTCTTTGTGTACTTTTTATCCCGCTTGTCCTCAATTTCACTCTGCGTTTGAATTTGTTTGTACGCTATTAAAAGCTACGTAAACTCAATTCGCACTTTGAATGTGTGTCATTATCCCTCTAGTGCTGGTCTGAATTCAGAGTTAGTGATGTCACGTGATGTCATAACCAGAAAAATGCTTTACACATAAGCTGATACCTCTGAACAGCCTGGAGGATATTTGTATAATACTTGTAGTATCTAGGGTCTTTGTTGAAGCAAATTAAGTCAACACCCTTCATTTCATTACTTAATTTATGGTCATTTGGGGCAACCAAAACAACACCAGGAATGCTATTGGAACTGTTGGAACGATCACTATTCTGATTTTCCATATAATTAGTTTTGGTCCAGTACCAGCACTTTTGGAACACCTCTCATCCAATCAGATTTGAGGAGCGGAACTCACTGTTGTATAATGTTAATCAAATCACGGAGAACAAAGAGCAGCAATGAAACTCAATCACACTGTCAAGCCAGCGTGACGTTTAAGTGCTGTAATACTGTTAGAACAGTGTCCTCGAGTTAGTTGCGCCTCTTCCGACTGTTGTTTATTTGTAGGTCTGGTTTAATGGTCTCGAGGGAGCCTTTAGCCCAGTTTTTTGTACACAACTACATGAGCATCTGTAAGCGTGTATAGGGAGCTATTAATGTGTTCAAAATATCTGAAAGGGCTTGTGTGTGTGACAATTTACTCTTTTGTGGATCAGACTGGTTAGACCTGTTTT
>JAZGTI010019919.1:0-10856 GCA_036877585.1 Botia kubotai | reverse complement strand
AAGAACTGGGTCAGAGGTTTTACCTGAGCTGCATTCCTATGTTTAAGTTATGCAAGAAGTTCCCCCCAAACGCCATGGAGTCCTGAGAGGTGAGCACTGCATGAATCCAACCTGTAGAGGGCAACAGAGAGCTGAGTTCACAAACAGCAGGCAAAACACAGCGCATACCACACGCACATACAATCCACAACAGAACCAAACAAATACAGACTGACAGCAACTAAAAATAGAATACCTCACACTCACAAACTACAACGCTGCCACTGATTAGAACATCAGCAGTCTGGCTTCAGTGTGTATTGGCAGCCGTGCGCAGACACAGGCTGATAAACAAGCGGGGGATTTTCTGCTTTGTCAGATATGACGTTCTGCTTATGAGAAGAGACGTGCGCGCTTGCTCGCTTTTACACACCACTAACACACGCGAGGTGTGAAAACGAGTCCCCAGAGTTACGTCTAGCGCCTCTACGCCGCATTAAAACCATTTAGGTCATTGTAAGCGAGAGCAGATTGAACACAGCGGCTCTGATGAGTTCATACACTTCATTCCCGACTCTGCTCACTCAGTGGGATGCACGTGAATTGCATCACAGCCCTGTGGAATGTTTTTGTTCTGTTTACCACGTTGCTCGGCGAGGACCGTTGCCCAACACTCCCAACTGTACAAGGGTCACCGGCGCTGAACGCTGATCCACGATTTTCCTGGCAGTCGCCATGGGAAACAGCCGGATATTATATTTTGCCACGGCATGCTGTACCACGTATGATTTTCCACGAAAGAGCGCATTGTATTTTGTGCCCGGGGGCTAATCGTGGGTCCACAAGGCACGTTTTGTATGATTATGATCTTTTCATTCTAAGCAGCATATAATTATGAAACTGAATGTGACTGAAAGACTTATAATACTGTACTGTATATATTTGGGCCCTTAAATGGTAGGAAGTGTAGTCAAATGTATGAAGAATCATTTAATGGACACTGAGAAAGATTGACAGGTGACTGTGTTCTCACCAGTGGGAAGGAAGACGGTTGTTCCCTGCTTCACCACACATTTGTAACACTCGTCCACCTTATCGCCGAAAAACACTTCGCTCTGATTGGCCGAGGAGCTCCACGACTCATATAGTGCAAGGTTAGCCTTAGTCGGCTTAATCAAGTAGAAGATCTTTTCCCCCTGCAAAATAACACGATGTTACCAGCCAGCAGATCAGACCATTAACAAACCGTCACATGACAATTGACATCTTCAATCACGTTTTAACAAACAGAAACAGTGTTAACCTATCACAGACGTTAGAAGTCACATGACTAGACCTCCACCAATCACTGACTCAAACACTACAACGACGATGATGCACAGCAGTACACATCACTGAGCAGATTAACATCGTACTGTTGACCTCAGTTCTTACCCAGAGAACATGGTACCACACTGAGGTTCCTCCGAAGTCGATGTGGAAGTCGGTGTAGCTGTTTCTCATCCCCATGAGGCAGTACTTCTGCACAAACGGTTTGGGGAAGAACGAGTCATCAGGCCAGTAGTTCTCCACCCAGGACATCTTCTGCGCTATGTCCGGAACCACCACCAAATCAGACATCCTGACAGAAACCAGAACATAAACATGAAACTTCAAACCAGTGTCTCCGCATGCCAAACGCTCACTGGGTTTGGTTCAAACGCAGTGAAAGTTCAGCTAATTACATACAGTGGCCCCAAAAAGTATTTGGGAACTTAAGCCACATAAAAAAATACAGTTCATTGCATTACATAAAAAAATCGAAACTAATGGCACTGCCAAATAAATAAACACAAAATTTCAATTTCTCAGAACAAGCGTCACCATTTATTGATTGCTGGTTATTTTTAATTATATCCACTGATTAGCTTTAACCAACTGGCCTCAGGTCATTTTTAGTAGATCAGAAGTTTTTCTGCAGTTCACACATATGTAGTCCATTACATGTATACACATGGTTTAATTGTTTATTACTTTCTGAAGTCACTGTGTGTCTTAAATAAACAACAGTTTAAATGAACAGTAAGTTCATATACATAAATCTAGGATGATTTAGGTAGCTGTCATTGCTGATGATCTTTAAAGTCATAAGTTACTGACAGCTACTGACAGTTACTGACAGTTACTGCACGACTGGTGGATTTCCACGGAAACATACTTTGAATCTGAGAACTCCAAGCTGATAAGGTTCAAGACTTTGGGCCGTTCGGGTTGATAGTAATACTTCACAAACTCTCCCAGCTTCAGCTTGCTGTCTGCTTGCTTCGCAACATCAATCACATCGATCATTTTATCAGCACCTGGAAAAAACAGAGGCAGGTTGTCTATGAGCAACACAATCATATAAAGGTTTACAGGGCATACAAAAATCGTTTCATACATGTTCTGTGTGTAGGTTTCACAGACATATATTGTGTAATCAGCTTTGAGGGACACAGCTGCATGACCGCAAATCACGGATGACAGCTGAGGACCGGAAACGGGGCTGGACAGCTGGCCCCACACATACTGCCTCCCCTTCTCGGGAACAGCTGGCGGAAAAACAATCCTACAAACACATAATTGGGAACAGCTTCTCAAGCTCCAAATTTGGGAACTGGACACTCAACTTTTGGGCCGTGCTTCTGAACCATTCTGAACCATTCGTTTACTGTAAAATAAAGGCTAAAACTCTGTGCTAACGGTTTCCAAGACATTTAAGCTGACGTTTGAAAAAATAGTTCCAAACCGTATGACTTTTTTATTGTCTTTGTATAGAAAAGAGAAGTTTCACCTTAGTTCAAATGGAAGTGAATGGGGACTGGGAACGATGAGTGCCGAAAATGGCAAAAAGCAATACAACACTACCAGGAAAGGTAGTCCATAAAACTTCAGAAGACTTTGAATAAAGTGCACTGAAGTTGGATGGACTTAAACAATACATTTATAAGGGCTTTTAGTCATTTTTGCAGCTCAAAAGCTGTAGTCTCCATTCACTTTCTTTGTAGGAACATTCTACTAAACATCTCTGTTTGTGTTGCACAGAAGACGTTGGCGTTTGGAATGACATTAAGTGAGTAAATAGTGACAGAGTTTAATGTTCTTTGGGTAAACTATTCCTTTAACGGTCTTTCACCTCAGACAAATACTGTCACATAACAAACACACATGTGTGTCAGTCTGACAGAGCACAGCAGTACTTCTCTCTAAATTTGCCCAGACTGCAAGAATGGGTGTTTCTTGTATGTGTGTGTGTGTGTGTGTTCTTTAAGAAAAGAAAAGCAGGTGGAAACAGAATATACGACAGACAGAGAAGGTTAGTGCCCTTTCGCTGTGCCCAACTGGTGGGGTAACATGATCTGTTGAGTGGCCCAATCCCCCTCTTTCTGTTTCACACACACACACACTTTCCCCCTCGACACCTGTTACTATTAAAACACGTCCAGCTTAAAGATCAATGGTGTGCGAAAAAGGGGGAGCCATGTAACAAAAGAGATCTGATAAAACGGACCTATTGGGAACCTGAGCTGTCTGGCTGTGCTGTACAAGAGCTTTGTAACCAGAGACGAAGAGTTCCGGGCCTAATGTAGAGGAGAAAGGAGACGACCCCCAGTGCTGTAAATGAGTTCTGTCCACACCCATTCAGTTCTGACCCGAACGGAGAACCACACTCACAAAGACCGCGGGTGACCTAAAGCTTTATACTTCAATGAGTACGTATTTAAAATGCTTTAAAAACGCTTCGCCAAAATGCTGAAACCTAATTAAAACCTAAATAAGGCTGTTGATGTGATTGTAGTGGTTGTACAAGCAGAATAACAAGCACTGCGATACTTCACGCTTCGCCGTAAGAACTTGTTTAAGACTCGAACCCACCTCGCTCACAGGAGCACCAAAGCTCAATGTGCACAGTGACAAGGAACAAGATTTCAAAAATTGCACATCCCTCTGACCTGTATGTATAGAACTCAAATCAAACAGATTTAATGGGTATAAATGCAAATGTGTTATTGATCTAAAAGTGGCTGATTTGCTCCAGTGGCCCACTTGTCAGCGTGTCTCCTGGGACTGTTATCGGATAGACTAAATGTAGCGCAGAGCTCTTACCCACGTAACGTTCCACATCTCTGACAGAGAACGACGGAGGGGGCAGTTTAAGCCCCAGTCCGTCCAGTTCAGGCACCACAATGGGGTAATGGAAGCCCTCTTTCTCCAGGTACTGCTGGGTCACCTGACTCCCCTGCATACACACCACGACCTCATCGCCACTGTGAAACAAAGACGTTCAATTTAGTCGCAACTCATAGTGCGTACATGCAAATCACAAAGACATCCTCTAAACAGTAATAATGTTCAAATCACATATTAAAAGACACAAACTATCAATAAAATATCAATATCATTGCAACTTTGTGCATATTTAAATTGTCAATGTTTTATTTTGACGTTGTTTTACTGCAGTATAAAAACAGATTTTGTATATTTGTGTTTGTGATTTAAACCTCTCTAGCAAACCTGCTTTGGTTCATTTTCAATGTAAAAATCAGATTTATTTTACTAGAACATCACTATATGTAGTTACTACATGGTTAGGTTCACCTAATAATAAACGATGTCAAAAATTGCCTCGATTATTTGGATTTGTACAGTATTTTCCTTCTCACATCAAACATCTTGAATCTATTTCACAACAACGGCTGTTTAGTTGAAGCGGTTGATGGTTCCACAGAGAAAATGATCCTTTGAAATCATGTCAGAGCACACTGGCCCCGCGTCCAATCTCGTGCTCGATTTTCCGACTCAGAGAAATGAAGGAGGTGCTCATACCTGGCGAAGCTCCTGGCCTGCAGTTCCCGTACAAACACAGCAGTTCCCGCCTGCACGGGCCGCGTGCCGTCGTCCGGCTCTGTGTAGTCATGCCTGTGCCAGTTATTACGCTTTTTCACTGGGAAAGAACATGAGAATTGTGAGTAATACTGATCCAGGAACAGAACAGTTGCAATGGAGAAGCACGTGGAGATGCATGTGTGGATGCACACTTACTCAGAGACGGCCCGTGGATGGGCTGACAGTTTGGACAGTGATAAACATCGATGTCAGCAGCATAGTGCTCCACCACCTGAACACAACTGAAAGAAACACAAGGAACCAATAAGTAGCCAATAAGAAGTCATCTACCGTAACCAAATCTATAACCACGCCCACTTTATGAACCGTTATATTTAGACTACATTCAGAAGTTATATAGCCTGAGTTAAGGGGTGTGGATATCTGAACACTGTATGTTGGAGCAATTAACTTCTCTTTGGACATTGTTATATTCAAACACCGAACCTTCTTGGTGGTTGCTAGGGTGACGTTAAAAAAAATTCAACTACCAAAAACCAACGCAGCAGATGCGGAGAAGTTGTGGGACACCAAAGAAAAACTCTCAAGAAAAAATTTCTGAATAAACGAAAAGATGATTGGACAAAACTTCATGGCCTGCAGGAGTTTTGCACAGTTTTCCTGTTGCACAGTTAAACATCGAGTGGGCGGGGAGCGATACGCTCAACAGAGTGTTGCGTCACAGTTGTGATATTTCCCCCGTCGCCTGTGTCACTCGAGCTACACGCCGAGCGGCTTTGCCAAACAGCCAGACCACAACCACCGCCGTAACGCCTACCCACCCACCGAGCTCACATTCCTGAGGCTGATCTCAGAACTGTGCTGCCAACCACATGAGATCAGATAGTTGAGTTGTGACAGTCCAGCGTCAAGAGATTTACTTACACAGAGACTTATTTAAACAACTGGGGCCACACAGGAGAACACAGATAAGTGCTAATGCTCACACTTATGTCCAGACTGAACTTTGCTTCCCCGCACAACCAGAAACAACAATCTACCTTTTACTTCAGCCTAGAAAAGGGCATAAACCAATGTGGATGATACTTTAATGTGTCAACATGTGGAGAAACTGCAGTCACTAGCATGTCCACTAGTTTTGATTGAGGACTCTGTAAAATACTTCAAAGCAAGTTGACCCAACTGGCGGCCATCTTGGTAACACCCTGCACAGCTATTTCTAGTCATGCAAGCACAGTTCTTTATGGAGAAAGATCAAAATCTTGAAGAAACTATTTGACAAACCTTGTGACCATGAAGTCTTATGATTCAGAAAGGCGTTTTGAAGTGGCACCACACTGGTACAGACTGGTACTACCTGACAGTCACATGGACAGATGAGAACTGCAAGGCTGTACTATATCTGCTGCTGGTTTTGTTTGTGATTGGTTTAATGATGGAGAAGTTGTACAAGAGGAGCTTCATGTTATTCATTGTATTGATTGAGGATGTAAAGAAGTTGATTCTCTGACGCATCACAAATTTTTTTCTCTGAAGATTCTGAATGTGCTCTTAAAAGTTCAAAAATCGATTCTGTGCTTAATTCAAATTATGGCTGAGCGTGTGCCAAAAACAGAAAAATAAATATTCACAAACGCATATATCCTAGCAAACGTACCTCGTTTGCACAAAAATGGACAACGTATGACCAAATTTAAAAGTGACTCAAATAGCGACTATGACAGAATCAGGGAAGCCAAAATCTTAAAGGGAGTCAAATACAACATCAACACACACTCCGCCACGATGTGAATAAAATGCAGAATTAATTCTGAATTTTAAGAACAGATTGAGACTTGTTTGTAAATTATTATTGTTATTGACTTAAAACATGTTTTTAGTCAGCAAGACAGATTTTATTAAAGCTCTATTAAGGCAGTTTTAATGACTCTGCTACAAAAGCTTTCACCGTCAGAATAAAGAGAACACATCAAGGGTGGATGCTGTGATTTCAGGTTGTTAAAATCAGCAGGAGACTCAGAAAGGTGATTCTCCTCAAAGGAAAGACGGTCTTTGAACACAGACAGAGGATTCAGTGAGCTGCTCTCTTCAGCTTTGATCTCCTCATTATTGCAGGAAACGGCAAGAAAGACAAAGCAGAATCGGGAAGCAGAAAGCTGTTGTCGTCCCAGCAGAGGCCTAGCTGCTGCAATTCCTGTGTAAAAATGCAGACAGCTAACCATCCCCATAAACGGGCCAATAGGAATTAAGCTGGACAAGTTAGTGTAATTACATGTATAAACGTTTCCAAACCCAGTCCCATGTTTTTTTATTATTGCAATCTAATATGGCTAAAATTACTGCCGATTTTTAAAATAGTTTGTTTTGCTTTCAACCAGCAAAAATTTAAAAAAAAAATCTGGAATAAAAATAAAATCACCTACCCTACTTTTAAGCAATGGCTTTAAACCAAATATCGCAACTACAAGACTGCCAAATACTACAGGGTGCACAGTGTAGATTAATACATTTGTGATGAGGGGTCATGTCAGTATGATTATCATTCCAACCAATACCACTCACTGGATCACTGGTTTTTATCCCAGGAATTTACTTGGAACAAAATCCGCATCTCCAATGGGAAGGCTTGTACCAGTGCCATGACTCCAGTCTGTCCTCTGATACAGTCACCTGGGTATCACAGCCAGACATGTGATGACACACGAGCAGATGGAGGAGGAAGGGTGTAAGTATGAATGAATCTACACCCACGCTACTCCTCCACTTCCCTTTTCCGAGACAATGAAGGAAAGAACAGACCGTTTAAACGCCAGCCCTCTGCTAGTAGATGAAGGCACTCAATGTCTCAGCAATATGTCACACAGGAAACGTTGAGACAAACCTCTTGGCCAGAGTGTAATATAAGGGTAAATGGTGAGGAAATAGCTCCATAGAATCACACAGTGCATTCACAATGCATTCACTTTATATTTACAGGCCCAGAAACCCCAATGCTGGAAATAGGAATTTATTCTTAATTTGTATATGTTGATCTAATTTAAAAAGCTGAAATTGTTTTTTAATCAATTCTTATACAATTAAGAAAGGCCGTGACTTTACCGCCCAGTGTTGTAAAGTCAAGTACGTCGTCTTGTCTATTAAAGGGCATTTGCGGTCCCTTCAAACACGACATCAAAGTTAATGTAAGAGTTCATGTAGGTTTTGTTCAGGAATCAAAGGGTTAAAATTTTAATCTTTTCAGACAAAATATCCTCTGTCATTTTCTCCCTGATTTTTCATCCGCCCTGTTTCGCTCACTATGCCCTTGCTAAATCAGCATACTCCATTTATTACTGTAACCAGAGTCAGACTAATCATTACAGACCAAAGGTTATCTACCCTTCAGTGCTCCAGAAATCTCTCTTCGTTTCATAACAGTAAAAGTAAATCAGGTTAATGTGCCACCCGCCTGCCTTCGAGTCAGCCATTCTGTCACCTGAGTTACTGATTAACCACCCGCCGGGGAAAATAACCCTAAAAATTAACCATTTGAACACCTTTCCAGTGACATTACTTCTGTGGCCTTTATTTTCTGTAATCCACGGTATACGTTTAATATCACTATATTCTGTGTATTTAGCCAATAAGATATGGAAGGTCATGCTATACTGTATATACAGTCACAGCTAAAGGGCAGTGTAAGTATACAGCACAACCTTAGGAGCCATGGACTTGTACTACAAACATATTAGGTTTTCACTAAAACAAAATGTGTTTTTAGTAATGTCTGTATTCTTTCTTTATAAACAAACAGAAGTCTGTCACTCTGGATTAGTCCACTAAGAGCACACGGAGCAGATTGGGGTCACCTCACTAGGTCCTGACAGCTGAACTTTAATCTTCAGGGCTTCTCGGGTTTGGAACAGAGTCAAAGCTTTTGTTGAGACTCTGAAGCACATTTAGGACTTAATGAAACCTAATGAGATAAACAGCACAATGAAAAAAGTGTCATGAAGCTTCCACAGGAAAGATTCCAGCCTCCATCTTCTCATTAACAACAATGTTCTTAATGGTACAATGTGTAATTCCTACACCACCAAATGGAACTGCAGAACCTTCCATTTTTCAAAACAAGCATTCCAAACACTAACCCATCGGCCACGGTCAGACTCCAAGTCCCGCCCCAAACTCACACCATTGGTTGAGCAGATGTCGACTTGTTAAAACACTCGAACAAACAGAGCGATGTTTTGACAGCACTGCACCGTTTATACCCTTCAGAGAGTCAACCAACGAATGGCTTACTTATAGCTGCTTCTCCACATTCAATTGGGATAGTCATGTTTAAACACTGGAAATAAATATAATAAATTATATTTAATAAATAATAATAAATTACACTTCGCCGTAATGACAGTTTCACAAGCTCACTCTCTTTTACATTTACGCATTTGGCGGACGCTTTTATCCAATCTTACCTTTTAACAAAGATTTGTGTGCCTTGGCCTCTTTCATTGTGCTCGTGTCTGCCTGTTTACTTTCAGTCCGAGAAGGACAAAAAAACTAAAATCTTGGTCCCTCATCTTGGTCTCCAGCCAAAAGGGGTTTATGGGTAATTAATTGTAGTACTAAGTGTCTAGTTTGGCGCAGATAAACCTGGGTTTATTATAGTGATCGATTTGCAGGTTCAGACACATTTCTTCATTCAGACAGGCATCTACATTCTGCTACAGTTTCACATTTTGGATTCGTAGCAGCACTGCGAGAATTGTGTAAGCTAATCTAGATGCGAAGCGATACCAAGCGTGCTAACACGTTGTGTGTCACTGACGAAGCAGAATAGCAGCGGTTTCCCAAAATAATTCTTCTGGCTTTTGAAAGTGCCAGTCTTTGTCAATAATTATCACTCAGAGGTTTGGGGAATCTGGCAGTTCCACAAAGTTATGCAAGACTGCTAATTCTCAGCACCCGCACTGCTCAACTCAAGACGGGAAGGGAAATTGACAACTTGTTCTTTAACAAAGAAGAATCTGTTACGTTTGACAATAGACCAAAAATGTTGAATTGCTAAGACAGACCAATTTTCTTTGTGTAGTTGTCTAGTTATCATAAAATTGTTTGTGCCAATTATGACATTATAGAACAAGATAAATATGACATGAGCAGGCAAGATTATCATACCATAACCTGCGGAAATTGGCACGAACGCAGACATTCCACCATTGAAATTAAACCAATTAAAATAATTACAAACAAAACACTTTTCCTTTACTAGTGACTGTAACGACCATCCTTACTGATTATTTTCATTAAAATATTGGTGTTTCGAGTACAGCAATACGAGAACAAACAAATGCATGAAAAAATGCCTTTTCTGATTATATTAATTGGATTATTAGCAATATAAATATGGTACCATAGTTTTCTTCCAAATTACATTGGAGCACTATGTGAATTCCATTGTTTATGAATATGATAATGCAATATTATCATTGTAAATTACTTCTGCTGCTATCACTGTACCGCCAAAGTATGATTACCAGTTCACCACAGCTTTACCACGATAACAACAGTTACTGGAACTAAAGCCTTTCGACAGAAACTAGTGTTACCATGGTGAATAATTGTATGGAACAAGTTCACCCTTGTGACAGAAACAAACAGGTTAAAACAAACATCTACAGACACCTAAAAAGCCACATGAATCTCTCTGGTTTAGACTAGTTACATAAAAAACTTGTTACAGCAGTTCAGCAAAGCCTGTCAAAAGCTGGCAGGACAGAAAATTTAAAGGCACAGTTTCATAACACACTCAGACCAGCCATGTGGCTTTTGGCAGCTCACTTATAAAAGGAAGCAGGATTGTCTAATCGTAAAATATACATTAGGAGGGGATATGTTTTAAAAGTTCGCCGTATACATTTATTGCAAAGAAATTTTACAAAAATCGATCAATATCGTCTATAACGCACAGTAGTCGTACGTGATCGCGCATCGTCATATTTAAATACCCTGAACGCGCGTCACCCGGA
>JAZGTI010019918.1:0-10856 GCA_036877585.1 Botia kubotai | reverse complement strand
CTCGTTTCCTGTACCGGCTTCCCACTTCCCATCTCTCCCTCGTCGAAAGCTCTACTACTCACCTGAAACAGTCAAGAGAGATTCCCGTTTTTTCCGGTCTCCACAGTACTTACCATCGCTGTGCTGAGTTCCTTCGCTGGTGCTACTGGAAGCTACGAGGTTACAGATTTCGACTTTTTGCAACTCTACTCTGCTGAGCTGTGAATCTTCGCTGGTGCCAAACCAAAGTATTGGCTGGTCAAGCTTTAGACACTACACCGACCTCAGTTCCACAGAGTCCTACTGCAGAACATTCACTGGACCACAAGCTCTGCTGAACCGAGGGCACAGATCTTTTCTCAACAAAAGTCCAGGAAATGTTGCATTGTCTGCCTTTTAGAAACTTGGATTTTGCAGAGGTTTCAAACATCATTGCATCTGGAAAAGCAGAGGAGTTGGTGTTTGTTTTATGATCAACAACTCCTGGTGGGATCAGACAAACATACAAATTTCTCAAATCATTTTGCTACCCCAATTTGGAATACATAATACCAAAGTGTTGACTGTTGTGGTTTTTGAGGGAATTCATGCAGGTCTATTATAACGGTGTACATTCCTCCTCAAGCCAACAATCTGGACACTAAATTAACTGTATGGGGATATAGCTAAGCAGGAAACCATGAACTCTGAGACCACATTCATTGTAACTACTTGTGCCATTAGAATGCAAAACAATGCAACATTTACCGCTCTTCTTTTATATGCCACAAGTGTGCAACACTCTATACTTTTTATTTGACTGTGTAGCAAGATTATGTACACAGCTAACAGTACATAGGTATACCAATATACAAATATACAAAAATATTTTTGTTATATTTAAACAAAATTAAAGCGAATTATCTGGATAATCTGGGATAATCGCTCATGAAAAGATTTAGTGGACATGGAGTAGCAAAATCAGCAGACCAAACCCAAACCCCAAAACATCCAGACCAAGACCTAATCCCAAAACCCAAATCCAGAAAGTGGCCATCAAATTTAATGATCTAAAACAGAGAAAAATAGAAAACACAAGCTAAAAAGTCTGCATCTTGAAATTGCCTTACCTGTAAACGATACATGCAATGCCGCCGTAGATTTAGCAGAAAATTTTGTCTACCTTTTGGAACAGCCTCCATGTAAGGAGCACTGAAGATATAGCCTCTATAGCCTCTCACCAGGTTTTGAGCAGATCTGTGATCATTAAAATGCAGCATAAGCCCAGCATTATCAGCCCCTATAGCAGAAAGAGCACTGAGTTTTACTTTTTTAGAAATAGATCTAAGATGAAAGAACACAATTTATCTTTGTAAATACTGAATACTGAAATCATCATGACATATGATGTGGAGCCCATTACAGGCATGTGACAATAACAGCTGATTAGTGTTAGGGGTTCTGTCTCTTATTTTGAAGTTTTCTGTTTGTGTCTGGTTTTCACTTTTTTCATGCACTTCCTGTTTTGTAATCATCATCACCTGTTCACCTATGATTAGTTGTCTTATTTAAGTTCCCTGGTTCTATGTTCAGGTTCAGATTGACTTTAGATTGCGCTTTGTTCTTGGATTATCTTTTGTATCACGCTGCTGTTGCGTTTGTTGTTACCCTCACCACTTATACGGTTAGTGTTTGTTTGTCTTTATTAAATCTAGTTTCTAGTTTCTGCATCTTGCGCCTTGTTTTTGTCCCGCTAACACTACACCGTAACATTTAGACAGCTCACCAGTCTATTGTTACTAGATGTCGCTGTGCAATTTTGTTTCCTCCATGCAGTAATTCGATCAAATTAAACCCCCAATAAATATGGAAATGTGGTTTGCAGTGGTGGGCTGTGATAGCATGAGTGGGAGGGGGGGCTCTTTTGATTGGGGCTGCACTGTGATTAATGTACCTTAACAGTCAGTGCATGTGGTACTACTTGGCTAGCACTATTGATGGAGTGATACAACAGGGAGGTTTGGGTAAAAATGTGTCAGACCCAGATTCATCTGGATCTCTCTCTCTCTCTCCTGCACTGCCTTTCTCTCAAAGCCAGAGAGGTCCAGCGCTCTGCTATCATGCCCACCTGCCAGTCTGTCTGCCTGCCCACCTGAAATCCCACCCTGCAGGCTTGGCCGCCTGCCAACGCTTTCAGTGAGCACTATCTGTCAAGGTATGAATAATACAACCCTGAGGCTGTCAGCAGAATCCAAATGTGGTATACATCAGGATGAAAGCACACAATTTTAGCTCAGCAACATGTCTGCACCGAGAACGGCTGATTATTCAGACCCGGCTACAATAAAGAGACTGGGTTCAGTCTTTAAAAAACAATAAATAACAAAGGAAAATAATAAGCCCCAGCACTCCAAGCATGTGTGGCACACAGTAGGCTGCTGTAACGTATATGTATTTTGTGGTGGTGGTTTTATGTTGTTTGTGTTTTTTAAGTTATGTTTATGATGTCACTTCCTGTCCATATTCTTTTGTAGTTGTCACTGTTAGCTATGCATCGCCAGAACATCAGACTGATGGCAGAGGGTCTGGACTACATAGCAGCTTTAATTGGCCAAAGACAGATCATGAGGCCATCTGATTGACATGTAAAGTAACCAACCACAGTTAATTTTGTTCAGCTCTTATTTCTAAGGGGACCGTTAAAAAACACAACACATCTCCTAGAAATCAGATAATTTGCATTTTTGCATGTTTCTGCTCATTGCTGTGGATATTTGTCACTGTACACATTTTTTTCTTACAATGCACACTCAGCAGACAGACTGTGAGAAGACTGCTGGTAAATCCAAAAAGACAAATACTTCACTAACACAGTAATGGTGTCATCTCCTGCTTGAATCTAGCTACAGTAGTGATCTGCTAGTAGTCACATTGGTGATTACACTGGGGCAGGTGGAGGGGGGTGGAATCGAAATGTGAGTCTCGACAAAGAATTTAAATCAAGTTCCTCAGATTAATGACTGAAGTGTGTAACTACCTTATAACCCTGGTTACCTTTTCAGCAGCAGCCAATACACTGACCAATAAAATCACAATAGAAATCTGTGTGTACATGTATATTTTCACATTGCATTATCCGTATTACTTTATATGAATGCTGCAACAGAGTATTTATGCAGTGCTGTTATTCCTTTCTTTTCATTATTCATCTGTAAACTGTTTTTCTCTACTTATCCTTTCACCAGCACACAGTATATAATATTGATAATCTATTTAATCACTTTGCATTGAGGAAATAAGGTACAGTATCAATCCATCATTGGCCAGTTTACAGAGTGGTTTATTCAGCAGTCCAGCCTTAAATGACAGTATAGTGTAATATTCGTAATATGGCACGACACTCATTTTTTCAGAGGCACTTTTAAATATAATATGGGAACTATATGTTCTAGCTCTGTTCCAAACCCTACAGTAAGCTGTCTTTGCTGTCTGTTGTCTTCAGCCACTGTCTAAGGCAGCATCTGAACCAAAATGAAGCCACAACTGTGGTGTGTCTTATCAGCAACAATAATGAAACACTATACAGAGAGGAAGCAGCACTGATAAAATAGTATGGTGCAAATTTTCCTTTAATGTGGGAAAGACAAAAGAGATTGTGATGGGCTTTAGGGGGAACTCTGCTGACCCCCCACTACTCGTTAACAGCTCAATGGTGGAAAAAGTCAGCAGCACTAAATTCCTGGGGGTACACATCACAGAAGACACAATTGAGAGTGTTCTGACCAGCTGCATCGCTGTCTGATATGGCAACGGCTGCACAGCTGCAAAGATCATCGGTGTCCCTTTCCCCTTCATACTGCACATTTCCCAGCAAAGCCAGAAGCATTGTGAAAGACCCCACCCATACCAGGCACAGCCTCTTCCAGCATCTGCCTTCAAGTCCACTCTGCTTGACTGCTTAATAACTTCTTCACACAACACTGAACCCCCAGTCCTACCTTCTGAACCTGGAATATTTCAAATTTGTTATTTGTTTACCTTTTTTTTTACCTTGCTCAGACCAACATGCTGTTGCTTGATTTGAACTTATTAGTAAATCTATTATTATTCTCCTGTAGCTCAGTGGTTGGGGCATGGCATTAACAATGCCAAGGTCATGGGTTCGATCGCAGGGAATGCACATACTGAGAAACAATGTATAGTATAATGCAATGTAAGTCGCTTTGGATAAAAGCGTCTGCCAAATGCATAAATGTAAATGAAAAAGGTGAGAGGCATAAGAGCATCATAGAGACAAATGGGTGGTCTCTTTTGACTCAGACTGACAAAAAGTCTTTATTTATCACAATGGAAACTGTCCAGCCATATCCTAGCAACCATTTAGAGCACCCTAGCAACCAACATGAATAAGCCATATCATAGCACCAGACCATCACAGAGACAAGGGAGTTGGCTCTTTTGATTCAGACATACATTAATTCCCTTAGTTTTACCCAGTTAAGTGTGTAGCTACACCCTAGCAACCATTTGCATTTGTCTAGCAAACTTGTAATGAAATAAATATGCTTTATGTCAGCATTAAAACATTGTAGAGACGTGGGTGGGCTTCTTGACTCAGGCTGTCAGTGGGATTTAGGTATTGTCCTGGCAAACTTACTCACCACACCCTAGCATTCATTTAGAGCACTCTAGCAGCTGTTTAATCACATGAATAAGCATTTCAATATATTTATCATGCTAAAACATGTTAACATCATGATAAAACATGCTATAATCATGCTAGTTTATCCTAGCTTACATGCTAATAAGTCCTAGGAACATGCAAAATATACTAGCATCATGCTAAAATTATGTTTAAACATATTAGCATTATATTCATTTATGCTAACATCATGCTAGCATAATGCCAAATCATGTTAGCATCATACTAAAATGTGTTAACATCATGTTAAATCATGCTAGCATCAATTTAAAACATGCTTAATCATGGTGGCATCATGTTAAAATGTACTAGCAGTTAGAGTTTCTCAGACCTAAAGTATTTCAAAGCATTATAGACTTCAGGCCAGGCTTTGCCAACATAAAGTTTGTCCTTAAACAGTGTTGGGGAAGCTACTCTGAAACTGTAGTTTAACAAACTACAAGCTACTTATAAGTTAAAATGCAGTTAAACTACTCTTCTGAAAAAACATTGCTACACAACAAGTTACTATCAAAAAGTTGCTAGCTACATGGAAACTACCTGAAATTGAAAATGTTTATTTTTTAAATGACATTATATATTACAAATAGCAGAATAATTGGTAATGAATGCCCTCAATAAAAGATTTATTGCACTTTTCCTTCAATACAAATATGATTTGAAGGATTATGATTTCAATTTATCCACACAATATTACAAACATAAATATTTAAACATAAATAAATGTTACACACAATACACACAATATTTAAACATAAATAAATGTGCAGTCAGTTTAATACAAGTATGGATTTCTAGAGATTATAGATTACATTATAAATGTGAAAAATGCTTAAAGGTGGTGATCATGAAGTTTTTATTATAATAGGTTCTTTCTATTATTTTTCTATTGTTCTTTATATTAAATGTATTATTGCATTATGAATGAATGGCCTTTCAAAACTATTTCTCTATATTGCACTTTATTGATTTTAAACACGATTTAAAGTTTTGCCTCAGAAAACTTTATGGAGCAAGTTCAAAAGTAGTAAAGTAATTCAGTGAAAAAAGTAAAAAGTATTGCAATGTATAACTGCAATATCAGAATACCGTATCATAAAGCTGCAAAATGCATGGCATAATAGTAGTAGGTCTTAATGCAGAGGGTGTTCATTTTAGGGCATTTTTGTTTAAGTTTGTGTAAGGGGGTAAATTTAATTAGTACAGTTTGAGTTCATATTAAAATCTTCAAATAATATTGACTTGTAATTGCAGACTTGCCAAATCTGAGCTCAGTTTGTGACATTATTGAGATTTCTTAGTAACGTTTGTGAGATTTCTGGCTCTTTTTCTCAGGAGAATTATTTGAGACATAGGAAACTTCAGCAAACTATTCTGTTTGCTCTCCATTTAACCCTTTTTGCTGCCCAGGAGAAATAATTGAGAGATCTCATTAGTGATTTTCCTTTCCTATGGGTTTGACACTATGAGAGAATAATGTGCAGATGATGAATGACGGAAAGATCTCAGTTGACAGGAATTTGCTTTTGATAATAAGAGAGATTAGTTACACTCACCTGTCTGTCCTGACCCTAAAACCCGCCTTATGTGCCCCATGAGATCATACATACAATTACAGAGAAAACGTGTAACCATAACAACACAAACTCATTTAATGAGAGAGATTAGCTTTCCATTCAAATATTGTATGCATGCAAGTGGGCAGGGATAGGGATCAGGTTTAGGATTAGTTTTGGGATTTAGACTGAGCATCGTTCAAAAAATTTCTTTCTCAGAGTTTCACTGCCATCTGGAGTTTCTGATCAGGGCAGGACAGCACAGATACACACCATTAGCATGTGAGACTGATGCACATTATTCAGTGTTGATGGCAAATACACACTCTAGGTTGCACACTATGCTCCATAAAAGAGTCATAAGCAAATCTGTGAATGTTGAATAATTAATGTGGTGAGAGGTAAAACAAAGCACAGCTGTTATTTTTTGTTAATAAGAAACCACGGCTAATAAGAGTGCTGCTATTTACATCCAGTTTTTTCTCTTTTCAAACATTCTGCCTACCCACAAAATGCCTAAAGCACTTCAAGGACTCATAACTCTCCTGATGCTGAGGCTGTTCCAAATACAAATCTCGCTTTTCATATTCTAATGTTGTGTTCTGTTTAGAGTTGTATGTGGGACATTACAATGTAATATCTCCAACTTAAGATCATAAGGGATTTCTATTGCCTGTTGTTCAAAAGATGATGTGTAAAGAAATAAAGAGGCAATGATTTGCAGTCATTTTGTTATGAGTAAAGAATTCTTCTTGCAAAGTAATTGCAAAGGATATGTAGTGCTTTCATTCTGTAGGTGTATGATTAGCAACAGAAAAATATTTACGTGCAGGTGAATCTCATAATCCTGGGTGCTGGCATTTTAATGAAAAGCATCAGTGTTTTGTTGATTTCCAATTTATAAATGGTGTTTCATTGCACTTTTCCAAGTTGGAAGTTTTTCAGGCCGCGCCCGAGTCTGAACAAGTGTAAAACCAGGCCTATTTATAGGCAAGGTCATGTGGCATAGCATTGCGTGCCACAAAGCCTTTAAAAGGTGCATGCAAAATAAGTCAACGGCTTAAGTCTAAAGAAAGGCTGTGCAGGCGAAAGCAAATTGTGGCAAAGTGATGCAGCATCTTATTATGTCTCTAATGAGTCTTACATACGTAACCTGAGACGTTCCCTTTCGAGGGAACTCGATGCTGTGTCATGCTTGATGCTATGGGGAAGTACTACCCACTATGCCACAGTGAGGGAAGCCCTGCCCCAGATGTTGTGAAACATTGGAACAGATCATAGAAGCAGAGTTCGACTTGTCAACCCAGGAGGACCTGAGTGCCTGGAGTTGCATTCTGGAGTTGGGTCCGCAACTGTCCATGTCCCAAGTGGAAGCCCAGATACCGTACCTCCACCTGTCCAATCGCACACTTCTTCATGGCGACCTCAGGACTGCCCGCAGGTGTTGCATATGCCGCCCCCAGTCATTACTGTATATAATGATATCGTCTAAGTATGCGGCGGCATATGCTTGATGAGGTCGTAAGACCTGGTCCATGAGGCACTAAAACGTGGCCGGTGCCCCAAACAACCTTAAAGGAAGTGTGACGAATTGGTGTAAGCCAAACGGTGTGGTAAAATCTGTTTTTTTCTCGAGACATTGGCGTTAGGGGAATTTGCCAATATCCCTCCGTCAAATCCAGTTTCGAACAAAATCGAGCCGTGCCTAACCGATCGAGCAACTCGTCAACCCGAGGCATTGGATAGGCATCAAATTTCGACACCGCGTTCACCTTACGATAGTCGACACAGAACCTAATTGAGCCATCAGTCTTAGGAACTAAGACTATCAGGCTGGACCAGTCACTGTACGCCTCTATCATGCCCAGTTGCAGCATAGCCTCTAATTCATCCCAGACTACTTTTTTCTTGTGTTCCGGTAACCGATAGGGTGGTGTTCTATGAGGTTGGTCCATCTGGGCAGAGTGGAAAACACATCCGCAAGTTCATGTTCATGTTCATGTAATTTCTGAACCTCAGTTAGGATGATGAGAGGTGGGCTCCACATGGGACCGGGACTACAGCCTTAGGCTTTAACTCCAGTTCTGGCCCGAGCTCCTCCCTCTCATTTACTGTCATCGCCAACTGTACAGAGCCCTCCTCCCTCCAAGGTTTTAGGAGGTTGAGGTGGCCCCCTCTGTCCGGGCGTTCCACCTCATAGTCTACGTCTCCTACTCGCCGTGTGACCACAAAGGGTCCTTGCCACTTGGCAAGTAATTTAGAGCTAGAAAGGGGCAGTAATAGGAGCACCTTCTCTCCTGGAGTGAATTCGCGAAGCCAGGATCCCCTGTTGTAATTGCGAGCTTGACGCTCCTGGGCCTGCAGCAAATTCTCCAATTTGAGCCGCCCCAGTGTATGGAGTTTTGCTCTCAGGTACAGGATGTAATGAAGTTAATTTTTCGTGGAAGAAGGTTTGTCCTCTCAAGCCTCTCTAAGGATGTCAAGCACACCTCGTGGTAAACGCCCATAAAGAAGCTTGAATGGGGAAAACCCAGTGGAGGCTTGGGAAACTTAGCGTATCGCAAACATCAGGGGTTCCAACCAGCGATCCTAAATTTTCGTATCATTGTGAACAAACTTGATGTTTGGTTACATCGTTCGACCAGTCCATCCGTTTGGGAGGGGGGGGTAAACACTGGTACAGTAAATCGATTTTACACCCAGTAGTTTGTAGAGTTCGCGTAAAGTGCGTGACATGAATGTTGTGCCCTGATCGGTGAGGATCTCTTTCGGGATACCCACCTGGGAGATAATACGAAAGAGGGGAGTCTGCCACACTCTTTGCAGAGATATTGCGAAGAGCCACTGCTACTGGGTATCGCGCTGCATAATTGGCTACGAGTTGCATAATCAGCTACGAGCTGGGCCTCCCCCAACAGGAGCCGGACCACCCAGTGCTCCTCTGGCCAGGTACACACATCCGCCATGCACTCAAAGAGCTCAATAAAAGCCTGTGGGTCATCCTCGGCCCCCATCTTCTGCAGCTGTAGAATTGTTGAATTGTTATCATTTGTTTCATTTTGAATTTCAAATTATTTAGTTTCACTTTCATTTTTCAGTTAATTTCAGTTTTAATATTTTAGTCTATCAATATATTATAGTTTCAGTTTCTATAATGAGTTGGCTGGAAACAACTTTGTGCATTGTTTTTTAAAGTTTGTGATCAAAGCATTAAAAAAGAAAACTGTATATAGATCATTAGTCCATCATTAGATCTTAAATATCATTAACTGTAATAAGATTGATATGAGTGTCTTCCTACAGCTTTCCTGTAGCTCAGTGGTTAGAGCATGGCGTTAACAACGCCAAGATCATGGGTTCGATCCCAGGGATTGCACATACTCAATGTAAAGTGATCAATGTGTAGTATAACGCAATGTAAGTCGCTTTGGATAAAAGCGTCTGCCAAATGCCTAAAATGTAAAAAAAAAATGTACTAGAATTCTCAGGACGCTCTAGTTGGGATGTAACGCACCTATCTTGTCAGATTGCTCATAGTCCCATGCTCATGCCTGCTCCGCCCTGGCCAATGCTTACTGGATCTGCATATAGATCCAGTTATGTTTTGGACAAAACGTCACAATAAGCTGCTGCCAAACTATTGAAAAATGCATTTACAGTAAGTACAGTAAACATCTATTTTAGATGTGGTTGTATTATGCTTCTATTTTATTTTCAAAGACCTTTATTTTGTGTATTGAGTGTAATAGAATATTGATTCCATTACTCTGATTGGCCATCTGATACAGTGTCTGTTATTGCACATATATCTTAAGCTTGTGGCAGAAATATTATGCCCTTTACCATAATTGTGAATTTCAGATTCCGAAGTCATTATAAAGACAGTTAATTATGTTGTCAGTTTTACCACACCAGTTTGAGCCTGAGTCACATCTAGAAAATGCAGAAGACCAAGCTGATCGATCAGAACCAATTTTGCAGACCCCAGTGAAACAGAACACATAGTGCATCTATGTTTGTAGTTTTTTGTCTCTAGTTATAAGCGGAGAACAGAGGATACTGTCTGTAAACATAAATCCATCTGCACTTTTGATCATAAGAATGACAAACGATGTCATACTCTACACTGCCCAAAACTCTGCATTTGAACAGTCAATAGCAAATACTTTCAAAATGATAAAACATACTTACACACTCTAATTCAGAAGCACCAGCTTGTCCTAGCAAGGTCACCCGCTGAGGAAAACGAGTTGTCAGCGGAGTTAGCAAAGTCTGTTGTTTGCCCCTCAGTAGGCAGCACCAGCTTCTCAGTGGAAAACTCAACAGCTACTGCTGATGGTGGAGTGACTTCCTGCAGCAAGTCATTAGTTTTTTTTTGGACCTTTGAGCCCACCATAAGCAGCAACACAATTGCATTAACTGAAGGCATGCCTTCTTTCTTTAGGAGTACATTTGGGCGGCATTATTAAAATATTCCCACACTGTGACAGAAGAATGTGGGGGAGGAGTTGACTGGTGTTTTCGGCAGGTCTGGATCAGTCTTTTCTCACAATAAGACACAATAAGAGTCAACAATGAATAAGTGCTATAGACAGGTCTCAGGTATTTCAACACAGTATGAGAAGGATATAGATTTTTTT
>JAZGTI010019917.1:0-10857 GCA_036877585.1 Botia kubotai | reverse complement strand
ACCCTCTATAACTATACAGCACAATGCTGTTATTCCCCTCTCCTTCCATTGTTTAAATATTGGATCTTCCCTTCCTGACTTAAATTCCTCATCATGCGTGATCCACCTAAGTATTCCAATTTTTTTCTCCAATTTGAATTGTTTAACAATTGAATGCCAGACATTTAGTGAAAATGTCATTATTGGGCCCAGTTTGTCTTTAGCATGTCCATGAATTTCGCTCTCCCCTATATAAGACTGAACTTGAAGATCTTGTATGTTTGTTTCTATGTCTTTCTATTTGGCTATATAACTAGAGGCACACCAGTAAAAAATGGGACGTATTTGTGCTGCGTAAAAATAATTTTTAAGATTTGGAAGAGCCATACCTCCTTTTTCTTTAGGTAACTGGAGTGTTGAATAACGCACTCGGGGTCTTTTATATACCTGGATATTAATTTATTCCATTCACAGAATTGTTTTGATGGGATTTCCACTGGGAGTGATTGAAACAAATAGAGCAGACGTGGTAAGATATTCATTTTTACTCCTCTTATCCTATCACTAAAGCTCATGGGATATGTGGACCACCTCTCGATATCGCTATTTATATCACTAATAATTGGATCATAATTGGCCCTATATAATTTTCTATAAAGTCTTTATATAAAGTTTCTTTATATAAAGTCTTTAGTTAAATTTACACCTAGGTATTTTAGGCAATTTGCGTCCCAATTAATGTCATAGTTTCGTTTAAGTTCAATGTTTGGTTTACAATTAAACATAAGAATTTGGGTTTTAGTTACATTTATATCCGGCATATTTATTAAATTGCTCTAATGCTTGAATAAAGTTTGTGAAATGTTTCTTGGGTTCAGCTAAATAAATCATAACATCATCCGCAAAAAGACTAATTTTATGTTTTATACCATTGATTTCCACCCCTGGTATCAACAAATGCTGTCTAATTAATTGAGCCAGCGGTTCTATATAGATGGCGAATAGAGAAGGACTAAGACAGCAACCCTGCCTAGTTCCTCTTTCCAGGCAGAATCTTTCTGATAGAGACCCATTTACTCTCACTCTTGCTGTCGGGTTTTAATATATTGATTTTACACATTGAATAGATTTGCCGTTAAAACCCAACTTTTCTAGCGATAAATAAAGAAACTCCCAGTCGACCCTGTCGAAGGCCTTCTCAGCATCTAGACTGATTAGAGCAACAGGTAATTTATTTCGATAAGCCCTATCTATTATATGAAGAGTTCTTTTAATATTTTCATATCACAAAACCTGTTTGGTCCTCATCTATCAAATCAGGCAAGAATGTTTGTATTCTGGATGCTAAAATAGAACTATAAATTTTATAATCTGTATTAAGGAGTGCAATAGGTCTATATTTTGACAGTGGTCCCTATCTTTTTTCCCCTTCGGGATTATAGAAATTATAGCGTCTTTCCATGACAGGAATTTTTCCTTCTTTTATGACCCAATTAAAAGTGTCCATTAGCAATGGCATCAGTTCTTTATTAAAAGTTCTATACCACTCTGAAGGGAATCCATCACTCCCAGGTGTTTTACCTGTCTTTAATTTGCCCATAGCTTCTTGTAATTCCTCAGTAGTTATTTCAGCAGTTTAGCTTTTATTTTGTAAATCACCAATAGAGGGCATATCTAATGTATTAAGGAACTCTAGTACTTTTGTTCTATCCATAATAGAGGTCTGTTTGTATAGTTCTTCATAATAATTCTTAAAAATATTTCAATATCTTTTGGATCATGTTTAATTTTATTTGTTATTGTTATGGGATCGCATAATTTAGAGATTAAGTTTGTTGTTTGTAGTTTGTAATTTCCTTTCTTAATTTTCCAATTTGAACCATCACCTCTTTATTAACATTACGTTTATGTTTACGCTCCAATTGTTTTAATTCTGAAGTAAGTTTTTCATAGCAAGCTACCCTTTCTTTTTTTAAGGTGCTTGTAATGGCTATTAATTTTCCTCGAATCACTGCTTTAAGTGCATCCCATAATATGGAGGGGTCCACCTCACCATTGTTATTTTCCTCTACATATCTTTTTATTTCTGTGCGAATCTGTTCAATTATTAATTTGTTATTTAATATTCCTTGATTTAATCTCCACAGCGTGTTTCTTTTTTTTCCCCCCAGGGAGATCTTCACATAGATAGCACTATGATCTGATACATCAGCTACCCCAATTCGACATTGCTGTATCCTGTGTCTGTTTTCTTCTTGTAAGAGAAAGTAATCTATTCTAGAATATACAGAATGCGTGGCAGAGTAGTGACTATAGTCCCTCTCTAGTGGGTGTAGTTCCCTCCAGGCATCAAATAGTCCCATTTTTGTACACATGTGATTCATGAATTTTGTTATATGTTTTTTGTTTCTTTTTTGGCTTGAAGTGTCCAAATCATGGTTTAACACTATGTTTAGGTCCCCTCCACATATACAAACCCCCTCCATTTCCTTAGCCACAATATCAAAAAATAATTTGAAATATTGTTTATTGCTTTCCGGAGGGACATAAACATTCACAAGAGTTACTGTGTTACCATTAATTGTTCCTTTAACTATAACATATCTCCCYTCTTTATCCTTTATTTCTTTCTGACACTGAAAATTGACACTTTGTGAAATTAAAATAATAACCCTTCTCCTACGACTTTTTGGACATTTTTAAAACCAAATTTTTTCCATTTTTCACGTTTCTCATTTGACAAGTGTGTTTCTTGCAAGAAGAAGATATGTTTCTTTTCCTTTTTCAATTTAGCTATTACCCTAGACCTTTTGGCTGGGTTCCCCAATCCATTGACTTTCAAAGACATTATCTCAATGTCCCTCTCCTGCATTTATCTTTCATTACAACATTCCTCATGAAACAATAATCCCACTGGCTAACATTTGAACAAGTATGTACAATTAACAAACATTTACATAAATCAAAACAATTTAAATGAACAGAAAGGATATCAACTGACCTCCATTTGGGAATGTTCACCCACAGTTTAGGGTTTTGAGTCAGTATCTCCATAGAGGGGGAAAACCTCAGCTGAACGGAGGGCCCCCTTCTAGATACGAGGTGCTGCCTACTATAGGTTATTGCACCCATACCAGATATTTTTTCTTAAATGTCCATGTCTCCCATAAGTCAAGCATATACATGAAAGCTCCTTACTGTATTATTCAAATTATTTTACACAGTACATTTCGGTTGTCACTCAGTACAGTCCCTTGTTCACGTCGTCGTATAGAGGATCTCCTACAAATTCACCGGGTTCTTTCGCCGAAAATCCTCTAGCCGTTTCCGTGCCGTTCTGCTTGCATCTACTCTCCGCTCTCTGGTGACCCGCTGCCAGGCCAAACTTTTCTTGCCTCGAGTCGTTCCAATAGCGTTGTAGTGCACTCTACATCTTCGGAATCAGCCACTTTATATCCTCTGTCGCGCAGATCTTTCTCCACTTCTTTCGCTTCTTAGTACGTTTTAACGCCATTATCCCAATGTACTCTCATCTTAGTGAATGGGGTCTGAAAATGGATACCCGCTTCTTTCAGGATTTTCTTGGCTTTAACATACGACTTGCGTTGCTGCACCACAGCTGAGGGGTAATCGTGATCGAAGAAAATCCTCCTCTCTCCGATGGTGATTATTTTCTTCTTCGAGGCTTTACTCAGGACCTTTTCTTTCGTATTGTTTTGTAAAAAATTAATGACGATGGCCCTCGGTGGCTGATCTGCTTTAGGTTTCAGTGCCAGAGCCCTGTGCGCCCGCTGAATTTGACAGTCTGTCTCAATGTCGAGTTCCTTCCGGATAAGATCTTCAACAAACTGAGTAACAGACCCCTTTTCTGCATCCTCTGGCACTCCAAAAATGTGCAGATTATTCCTTCTGGACCGCGACTCGAGGTCAGTCAATTTCTCCATCATCTTTTGGTGTTCTTGTATAAAATCCTGTAGTAGGCCATAAGTCTCGGAGCTCCAGCATTCCATTTCTTCAACCCGCGACAGAGTGGCCTCAACCTTTGCATTTTGTTCCTTTATTTCTTGTGTTGTTAGCGCGATTTTCTGATTAATGTCCTCCTTAAATTCCTCTAATTTGTGTTTCATCTGAATCTTGAGTTCATCTTTAAACATACCAAGCTCCACTTTGAGCTCGCTACGAAATTCCCGTATCTGCTTGCTTATTCCTTTTAAACCTGCGCGTAAAGAGTCTGTCGTTTCCTGATCGCCATCTTTTACTCGTTCTTGCATGCTGTCTGTCTCTGTTCGATTACAGTCTTTACCTTGCTTATCGGGGTTTCTTTTAGCTTTAGATTTTGTCCCTCCGCTCATCTCTCAGCACATGTAGATTACCAATGAGTATAAATCAAGTTTAGCGGAGTTTTAAAACTGACTTAAGGGAGCTCGCAGTTTAGCCTGTCATGTTGCTTCACGACCCAACCGGAAGACCTTAAACAAACATATTTAATTAGCAAATGGTTACAAGATCAAGTTGTGAATTAATTTAATGGTAATTCAAATACGTGCCTGGGTCATTCTATTTACGTTGCCACTTAGTCATGTTATTACCAATATAGGACAAACACAACTGGTTTTGGTCACCTTGCAACGTTAGGACAGCGTAATGGCGACATTGTAAATTGGTAATGAAATTACGTGCCTGTGACAGTTACGTTGCCAAATAGTAAGTCATGAAATTACCAAAAAGTAAGAATTAATTATTTAACTGGTACGTCGTGTGTTAGCTGGGTACATTAAAATAAACGAAGGTACTTTAGGATCTCACAAACAGGTTTAAAGTGAACTATTTCCTTCATTTTTAAGGCAAATGTACTGTCTATCTTCTGGCCAATTGGGCTCATGTTTTGGGTCCTCTTTCTTCTACAAGTTAAATTAATGATTGTATGACACATACAGGCTTAATTCGTTATAGAAAAGACATGGATCAGCACGATCTTTTGGATTACTGAAAGGGAACGCAATATTAATTGTGGTGTAACAATACATCAATATTGATTGATGTATCAATTAAATGTATAACAATACGATGCATCGAATATTTTGGGATAATAGATAAACAAAGAAAACACATGTAATTTGTAAACGTTGCCAGTGCCAGCTAAAATACTTGGGAAAAACGGCAAATTTGTCAGTAGGGCAGTATCTGCAAATACTGTATTGCTGAATGACAGAATCAATATCATATTGTAATGTGAGATGTGTGATTTACACCCTTAATATTAATGAGGAAAACATTCAGAAATTGAAAACAGTTGGAATTGAACAAGACAACCAAACACATTACAACCAAAAACTTAAATGTTTTTTTTTAGATTTTATGTAATAGACCAACACAAAGTAGCACATAATTGTGAAGTGAAACAAAAATGATACCTTGTTTTCAAAATTTTAAGCAAATAAAAATCTTAAAAGTGTGGTGTGCATTTGTATTCAGCCCCCCTGCGTCAATACTTTGTAGAGCCACCTTTCACTGCAATTACAGCTGCAAGTATTTTATCTCCACAACTTTATCCCTGACCTGTCTGGTGAGTTCCTTGGTCTTCATAATGCTGTTTGTTCACTAGTGTTCTCTAACAAACCACTGAGGCCTTCACAGAACAGGTGTATTTATACTGGGACTAAATTACACACAGGTGGACTCTATTAACTAATTAGGTGACTTCTGAAGGCAATTGATTGCACTGGATTATTTAGGGGTATCAGAGTACAGGGGGCTTAATACAAACACACGCCACACTTTTGAGATTTTTATTTGCTTAAAATTTTGAAAACCGTATATCATTTTCGTTCCACTTCACAATTATGTGCTACTTTGTGTTGGTCTATTACATAAAATCTATGAAATACTTATGAATGGGGTTGGGGTATGGATTATGGGGTATGAATACTTTTGCAAGGCACTGTATTTTATATGATGTTACACCACTGATGATATACATTTGAATAGTGTCATACCTGTAGTTGGTTTTACAACAGAGTTTTGAGCATATATGGCCCACATGAGGAATCTGCTCCAATCAGCCTGGCGCTGATGGCAGTAGGAGTGTAGGAACCGGATGATCTCCTGATTCAAATGTTCTGTTTGTTCGTTTGACTGAGGGTGGTATCCGGAGGTCAAACTCACATTTACATTGAGATGTTTGAAAAAGGAAGACCATACCCTTGACGTGAACTGAGGACCTCTAACGGAGACTATATCCTCAGGCAGTCCATAGAAACAGAAAACATTATTACAAAGGAGTTCTGCGGTCTCAAAGGCAGTAAGGAGTTTGGGTAGTGGGATAAGGCGACATGCCTTAGAAAAACAGTCGATCAGTGATGAAGTCTATTGTGATATGAGACCAGGGACATTGTGTGGTAGGTAGTGGTTGTAGTAGCCCGGCTGGAAGTTGTCTGGGGGTTTTGGAGGTTTGGCAAACTGAGCAATTGTGGATAAACGTGATGGTGGCAGTAATACCTTGATGTCCTGAACTATGGGCCTTGTGGACTTGTGACAGTAAACACTAGCAAAAGGATACGGGTACAAAGACAAGACCTGCGGGGCATTCTGAAGGAGGGGGATTCAGATTGTTCTGATGTGGTTCTCCTGAGTGAGGCTGGCTGTGGCTCAGTGGTTAGAGCATGGTGTTAACTGCGCCAAGGTCATGGGTTTGATCCCATGACCTTTTGTATTCTTACAAAATTCTTATTTTGTATTCTTAGTTCCGGGTCGATAGGTGACTGTGAAATTAAATAGGGTAAAGATGAGGGCCCATCTAGCCTGCCGTGGGTTTAATCTTATAGCCGAAGATATTCAAGGTTCCTGTGGTCAGTAAGGACTGAGAAAGGGTGCAACGCTTCCTCTAACCAGTGGCGCCACTCTTCCAGAGCGAGTTTCATGGCCAACAGTTCTCTGTTCCCCACATCATAGTTTCACTCAGCCGGTGAGAGTTTACGAGAGAAAAAGGCATGTGCATCTTGGAGGGTGAGCCCTGACGTTGAGAGAGTACAGCCCCTACCCCGGTGTTAGAGGCGTCGACTTGGACTATAAATGGGAGGTTAGGATCAGGATGCTTAGAGATGGGTGCTGAAATGAATCGGGCCTTTAGTTCGTCAAAGGCACATTGAGCTTTGGGGGACCAGACTAACTTGGCTGACTGATGCTTGGTTAGGGCTGTTAGCAGGACTGCCAAAGAACTAAAGCCTCTGATGAAACAGCAATAAGCGTTAACAAATCCTAGAAAACATTGGAGTTCATTTAGTGTTTGCGACACTGGCCATTCGGATACAGCCCTCACCTTTCCCTCGTCCATGGCTACCCCCTACTGGCTGATGATGTATTCCAGGAGGGAAGTGCTGGTGAAACTCGCACTTCTCCTCCTTGGCGTAAAGCTGATATTAAAGAAGGCATTGGAGTACAGCCTTTACATGCTGGATGTGTTGTTCCATTGAGTTTGAATAGATCAGGATGTCGTCAATATAAATGATCACCTATCTATCCAGGATATCCCGGAAGATATTGATCATAAACGATTGGAACACTGAAGGACTATTAGCTAATCCAAAGGGCATGACCAGGTACTTGTAGTGGCCATTAGTGGTTGAGAAAGCTATTTTCCACTCATCCCCTTCTCGAATTCGAACTAGGTTATAGGCATTCCGTAAATCCAGCTTGGTATAGTATGGGGAATTGTGGGAAATGTAGAGGCTATTTTATTTATCAGTGCTGAGAGAAGAGACATGTTCTTTAGACACTGCACAATGTGCGATAGCAACAACATAACAGGAGGCCAAATAATAGTTTTCTGTACATTCAGCAGCGGTGATAATGTTACATTATGAACAAGGGAGCGGCAGCAAGCAGTGAAAGCGTAGAATGCTGATGACTTTTTAAGGCAGCTGCGACTGTCTGGGACCACTAACCAGTTACATAAATTGAGATTAATGTTGTACTCTAAAAACTATACATTAATTAAGATATACATTGCTGCATTAATTCAATGCCCTTTATTTTTTCAGCCTTGCCATTGTTGCTGTGTTTTTTTTCCTGCGTTAAAGAAGAATAGACGTATGTAGAAGAGATTAAAGAAGTATGTAGAAGTATTTAAAGTAAAACAAATAATTTACCATATGAACATTATTATTTTATATACATATGAAAACATATACATTTTTTAATTAAAACTACATCACATAGAAAGTCACAGTAATTAACACTTTTCAGCTGGTGTTGATCGCTTTGTAGTAATCCTTATACTAAAATATACTAGATATGTTATTAATATTTAATATTAATAAATATATAAATGTTGTGTACAGTGGTATAGTTTTTGATCCACAAGAACAGGTCAGTCACTCTTCTCAAACAAAAATGTAAACGTCTCAGGCGTATTTATAGGCAGGTCAAGGTCACGTGACAAAGCATTGTGTGTGCCAAAGCCTTTAAAAGGCACCTGCAAAATACGTTATCAGATTCAAGCTGAAGGAAGACCATGCATGCAAAACCGAAGTGTGGCGACACAGCATCTCGTTCCCTGTACTGGGGAACGAGGTTACATATGTGACCTGAGACGCTCCCTTTCGAGGGAACTCAATGCTGTGTCAGGCTTGACGCTATGGGGAATGATAATACCCAATACGCCACAGTGAGGGAGGGCCTGCCCCAGATGCTGTGAAAAATAAAAACAACAGGAGCAGAGTTAGACTTGTCAACCCAGGAGGACCTAAGCACCTGGAGTTAAATTGAAGATATACTGTGCAGAAAATAAATATGTGCAGAGAGGACCAACCTGCCGCAGCCCAAACATCACTTAGGGATGCTACCCTAGACAGAGCCTTAGGTGATGCTATGCCCCTGGTACAGATAGGCGCTCTTGAAGAAACTCCAGCACTATACTAACAGGGCAGTGACCCGGGTCAATATGGCATCGCCCACTCCATGACACAAAGTGCTGCCACTTCAGGGCATAAAATCTCCTAGTAGATGGGGCTCTGGAACTCAGATTGGTCTCTACAACCTCTGTTTAGAATTTAAAAGCTGGCTCCACTCAGGGGCCAGACCCACAGTTTTCAGATCTCTGTGTGGGAGGAAGTGCTTCAGAGCCAGAAACACTGCCCTCATGTGCCAGAAAAGATTAGGGCCCTCTCACTGACCATGGACTGCGTAGCCATCAAGAACTGCACCCCAGCCCGTGAGGGAAGCATGCGTCATAAGAATCCTGTGACAGCATAACACTGAAGTGGGACCCAAGGTAAAAATCTGGGGTCTGAGCCACCCTGGGGTCTTCAGGTCAACTGGCTTTAGGACCAAGTTGAGAGGTGTCTAAAGTGTAACCGAACCTTGATCCAGAGCAGCAAGATGGCGGCGCGACAGTAGTGTGCAGTGGCCGCTCTGGACACAAAATGGTGCTTTTTCTTTGTTTTGTCCGACTTCTAACAACGCATGGACATCAGAGCTATTGGTGTTCGTGTATACAACCGCCAGACACTCACAAAATGCAGAAACAACACTATAGCTACTCTACATAATGATCTGCTAGAGAAGCTATCTGATCTCGACTTGCTGCAGGGACCAGGCCTTCAGCCCTCGGCATCACCTGATGCTGGTGGCCGGGGGAAGGGATGTTGCAAGCGGTGCGTGAGAAAGCAGAAGCATGGCAAGAGGGCGGGGGTCCTTGCTAGGCTATAAACAAATGCTAGCCGGCCAGCTTGCCCGTCAATCCTGCTCTCCAATGTCTGCTCCCTGGACAATAAATTGGATTACATCTGACTTCAGCAAACTACGCAGCGTGAGTTCAGAGCCTGCTGTGTATTTGTTTTCACAGAGACGTGGCTCAGCGTCAGAGTTCTGGATGCCGCCATTCAGCTAGATGGGCTAACTTTGTTCCGTGCTGACAGAAACACAGCTTTGTGCAGTAAGGTGCGGCAGTGGCTTGTGTGTTTACATCAACACGTTATGGTGCAAGAACTCTGTGCTAGTCTCTAGTTACTGTTTATCGCTGGTGGAGTTTGTGACTGTTAGATGCATATCTTTTTATTTACCACGGAATTCACCACCGTCCTCATAATCAGAGTATACATTCCACCCAGTGCAAATGTAAAAGACGCGCTCTGTGAACTGTATGGGGCCTATGTATGTGAACTGCAAGCTGCAGAATTCAAACCTTGACAGACTTTATTGTTGTCAGATATTTTAACAATGCAAATCTAAAGGCAGTGCTTCCTAAATTCCATCAGTATGTGGACTTTGCACCAAGAGGGAAGAATGTGCTGGATCTTGTTTACACAAACATCCCTGACGTGTACCGTGCGGAGCCCCCCCCACCTCAGCTATTTAGACCACATCTCTGTTATGCTGATCCTAGCATACAGACCGCTAGTCAGATGCTCCAAACCGGTTCTGAAGCAGGTGAATACCTGGGCAGCAGGAGCCATCTCTGCTCTTCAGGACTGTTTTAACCCTCTGGGGTCGACAAACGCGCCGGCGCGCTTTGAGGCATGTTTTCATGATAACGCGGAAAAGAACGTAAAATGCTCCGTCATTTTTGATCGTACAGATACAACCAATACATCATTCGAATCTGTAAAGGGTCTATTTTTATTTGTATACACTCATAATAACAACGAAACCCTGTGCTTTTTATAAAAAGAAGAAAACAGACAGGGTGCACACTCTGCCTTCGCTGTCTCTGTCATCTCTTTTCACAGACACATAAATGAAACAACCTAAATCTCAGTAAATACGTGCCCCACAGACATAATACATATACGTATAGAAAGCTTGAAGTGTCTACTTTTGCATAAACCAATTCAAATCAAAAACGAATATTCTCTTTTTAAGTAATCCGTATGAAAGTTA
>JAZGTI010019916.1:0-10857 GCA_036877585.1 Botia kubotai | reverse complement strand
TTACTGACTATTAGTGTGGGCCATGATCCCCAATTTGCGGGCAGCTCAAAAGCAATGAGTGAAACTTTCATGTTACTATCCCTGATAAATTCCAGTTATTCTTTAACTCAGAGATCTCAAAAACGTCCTTTATTTATACCTCTGCAGAGGGAGCAACGCTAAAATTTTAGCTCTAACAAAGAAGGAACAGATTTGCTATCTAATCTACACTGCATATGTTCACTATAAGCCGCTTAGATCCGTCTGTGTTGCCTGTGGGAAAACGAGAGAGAGAGAGAGAGAGAGAGAGAGAGAGGGAGGTATTTCCAAGTCCAGCCCTCGTCCCGTTTCAGACACCATCGCTACCGACATGAAACCGGGGCAATAAAACTTTGACATGAAAACACAACGCGCATGCAGTAGATGTTGAAGTTATTTCGCTTCGACTGAGGTAAGAGCGCGTCATCTTTTCTCATTTGCGGCACCCGCGGAACTGTTACGTCGTGACGTAAACGCTACATGTACATGTTTGTAACAGTCCGCAGCGCGCGGATTAACATTTTCCTCAGTGTTATTAGACAACACATACATGTACGGATACATACATGTGTCTTGCAACTAAAATAAATAAATCATGCTTTGATGTGTGTTTTCTGCCTCAGTTAAAGTGAATTGCGAGGCTTGAAAACAAAAATACTGACAGGAGAAATGAAACAGATTTACGTACGAACTTCGCATTTGACACCGCAAACGGGTCATTTATTGTACTGGGTAGCGCTGACACACATGAAACAAACACGGCGTGTATAAATATTAAGAATGTTTTTGGTTCATTCCTGCATGGTCCACAGTAAACCATAAAAAGGGGAAAGGGGAAGATGCAGTTTTCGGGAGGGATGGAAAGACAACCCTCCACTTCTGACGTCAGAGAGAGAAAGAGAGAGAGAGAGAGCGAGAGACCTCAAAATAAACTCAGTCAAACTTCTTCATTTCGTGTGGCAGCAGCAGAGAAGAGATCGGTCTGCCTCTTTATTTTGGCATCGGTTGTGGGATTTTTACAGCGAGTCGAGTGGAATGTTTTGGTCTATGATCGGAGAGGATGTTATAAAAGAAAAACGAACGTGATTTCTCCAGATGGTCGGTGAAATACTAAATGTTTATGCTCGTTTTAGCACCGTTCAAAGGCAGTGGATGGTGTTTTTTCCACGGAAACACGGATTTAGGAATATTACGGAGCACGGTTGTTCCTTACAAAGTCTGTTGTTAATTCTCGTTCTGTATTTTGATCCCCGTTTTTGTTCTGATGCCCGCTGCACCGGAATGCAGACTGTCCCATCATGGCCGGATCATGAAATGTGTGACTTTTTTATTATTACTCCCCGAAACGCTTAAAAAGTTGAAAAGGGCAAACAAACAGTCCGGCAGGCTGTCTGTGTGTTATAATATCCTAACTCTTTCCCTCAAGAAAAGGATGGCAGCGGAACTGTACCCCGTGAACGATCATGCCACAGTCCCAAAGAACGGGACCGTGATGCTGAGCCTGTCCGAGAAGAAGAGGAACGTGGAGCCGGTTCCGCAGACCACCGGGTCCATCGCCACGACACCGACCACAGAGCAAAATATCAATAACAACAACGTGAAGATTCCCAGCTGGCAATCTGCGCACCCGACTCTACGCGAAAGGCAAGTCATATTTTAAACAATGAGAAGTGATAATATTTTCGTTTTTGTATTTTCACATATTTATTCCGCAAACTATTACACAACGTGTTGATACGTGATTACTGTCTTTCTGATTTATTATGTGACTAGCAAAAAATACTAACAAAAGACATTGCGTGTCTTTTGTTACTAAACGTTTTACTAAACTTTTTTTATTTTTGGTCAAATTGCGCTTATATTAAATAATTGACGTATATCATTTTTTAACTTTACATCTAAATAAACTAGCGCTTTTGGTCACTTTTTTCAGAAACGCACTAATGTACAACAACGAACACATGGCAGACGTTCATTTCATTGTTGGTGCGCCCGGTGAATCGGAGAGGGTCCCGGCGCACAAGGTAAGTTCACATCCATTACCTCTCCCCTTATAAACCCCTGAACTACTGAAAGACTGGATTAAACACTGACCGGTTCTCTCTCTCAGTACGTGCTGGCGGTCGGGAGCTCCGTTTTCTGTGCCATGTTTTACGGGGATCTCGCGGAAGGAGACTCTGATATCCATATTCCAGATGTGGAACCCGCTGCGTTTCTCATCCTACTCAAGTAAGACTCACTAATCACATCCGGGCATTAATAACAGGGCGAGTCGGCTTTCATGCCAGGCGGAACAGATGGGTCCACCAAGGGAAGGAGTTGCCTTCTTATTTTAGAGCTATTACAGATCCTTTCATTCAATTGGGCATGGTGTACTTTTTCCCCTGGGAACTTTGGAATACCCAATTTAGAGCAGTGACAAGGCAATAAAATTATGATTGCCTCTCTATCTGTTAAACAGATGAACATTAAAGCTAAAAGCCCAAAACTTTGGGGGTTAAAAACGAATTACAATCAGTTATACTACATAATAGAGATCAGTGTTCAACGTGATCTCCTTACCTTACCCCAATTACCAGGTAAGTTTATAATAATGATTTATAATAGCTAAATAATCATAATAATAGCTGTCAGGTCCGATTACCAGGGAAATATCAGTTTGGCTTCATCTGACTTCAACATACCTAATGTAATGTAAAGTAACTTAACATAAAAAGCAGTTCTATGTTTTAAACAGAGATGGCGACAGAGAGGCAAACGTTAGGGATTGCAGCTTTAGCTAGCTAGTTTTCCGGGATGTTATTCTCCTCCTGAGGGACAAAAAACTGCACTTAAAGTTTTCCCTTACACTGTCCTTTACTAATCTCTTCTTTCTTCCTCTCCGTCAGATACATGTACAGTGATGAGATTGAGCTGGCAGCAGACACAGTGCTGGCAACACTCTACGCTGCCAAGAAATACCTGGTGTCTGCTCTCGCTCGAGCATGCGTGGGTTTCCTCGAGACGAGCTTGGAGGCGCGAAACGCATGCGTGCTGCTATCTCAGAGCCGCCTGTTTGAGGAACCCGATCTCACCCAGAGGTGTTGGGAAGTGATCGATGCCCAGGCCGAGCTTGCGTTGCGTTCCGAGGGTTTCACTGAGATTGACCTACCCACGCTGGAGAGCATCCTCCACAGGGAGACACTGAATGTGAAGGAGGCAGTGGTCTTCCAGGCGGTTCTGAGCTGGGCTGATGCAGAGTGCCGGAGACGAGGCCTGGGCCCCACTCCGCAGAACCAGCGCTCTGTGCTGGGAAAGGCTCTGCACCTTTTGCGTCTGCCTTCCATGACGCTGCAGGAGTTTGCAGATGGTGCCGCACAATCAAACATTTTAACCCTTGAGGAAACACACAAAGTCTTCCTGTGGTACACAGCCGCAACCAAACCTTCGCTCGGATTCCCGGTTAAGCCCAGAAAGGGCCTGACGTCGCAACGCTGTCATCGGTTCCAATCCTCCGCCTACCGTAGCAACCAGTGGCGTTACCGTGGACGCTGTGACAGCATTCAGTTTGCCGTGGACAAGCGCATGTTCATCGCTGGGCTCGGACTGTACGGCTCCAGTGGAGGGAAAGCGGAATACAGCGTTAGAATTGAACTCAAGAGACAGGGAGTGCTTCTGGCCCAAAACCTGACCAAGTTCGTGTCTGACGGTTCTAGCTCAACGTTCCCCGTGTGGTTCGAGCACCCAGTACAGGTGGAGCAAGATGCGTTCCACACCGTCAGCGCCGTTCTGGATGGAAGTGAGCTCAGTTATTTTGGACAGGAAGGGATGACAGAAGTTCAGTGTGGAAAAGTCACCTTCCAGTTTCAGTGCTCCTCAGACAGCACCAATGGAACAGGGGTGCAGGGGGGACAGATTCCAGAGCTGATATTTTATGCATGAACACTCGGGCTGATCTGTTACAGAGGAGACAGTGGGAAGACTATCATCTGGAATTAATGCCTTTGCTCATAATGTAGCTGCAACACGCGTCTGGTGGAGGAGGGGTGGTTTCCTTTGATCAGATCTGTTTTATCTCACGTATAAAGGAATGCTCTCTTATTTATTTCTTTAAACATATTGTTTTAAAACATACCATTTAATTTAAGCTTATTTTATTTCTAATTATTCATAACCTGCCCGTGTACAGCAGAAAACGGGCAGTTTGCACTTAAACTTTGGCAGCTTGGACTGTCTTGTTATTTAATGGTTTAATTTGTGAACAACTCGATGCCATGTGACATAAAGAACACTGAAAAACCATAAAACATTTAGCTTATAATCATAAGCGTTACGTTTTCTTTTGTCTACTGTACCGCAGTGATAAAAAAGTATTATACTGTTAAAGCTCAATGTTGCTGTTTGGAGACTTTAAATTTGGCCATAAGCATCTTACAAATAAGACTTGTGTTTGTTTTATATAGTTACCTGAGAAGAACAATTGGCCCCCAGAATTGCACAAATATATCCAGTGTTTACAGTGAAACAGCGCCCCTTGTGTATTAAAACAGCACTACACTCACCACTACAAATGTAAAATGTCTTAATGTGGATAAGCAGCAAAGCATTGTGGGAAACTGCCATGTTGCTTGTTTGTGATATGTGATGCTTACCGATTGCAGGTGCGTTGATGCACAGCTCTCTGGCTAATACAAGGAAGGTTCTTCCCAATGTACACACGCTCACCTAGAAAAGAGAAAGAAGGGTGAAGATGGACATGATTTTGTGAAAGGACAGAAATAGGGAGAGAGGAGGAGAGAGATAATATGAGCGTATAAAAGAGCTAATAGATGCACAGAGAGACAGAAAGCCATGGTGATAACTCTGTGTATTTGAACAGATGCTGAAGGTTGCAGAGTTCAGAGCTGTGGGGTTTGGATCCGTACCAGCACCACAGCAAAGTCCTCACTTTCTCACAAACCCTACATACTCGTCTTCCTCATACTTACAGGACGAACTGAAAAACATCTTCAGTATCATTTAATTCACCACGTATCTATTTGAACCACCTTACGTAATACTTAAGTATTAAAAAAATAACCTATAAAGAATGTGCGCACACAGTAAACTGATTCCTTCCATCTGGGCCCCCACAGCATTAAAGAGGAATCTTTTATAACTGATGTCAAAGGTCATGAGCACTGAAAAGTGGGATGGCCCTCACACACTCCTGACCTAAGAGGGGAGGTGGCAACCTTATGCCTCCAAAGAGCTCCTCTGTCTGGGGGAGAGCAAAGGAATTTATGGGTCCTTTCTCTGGTAAAATCCCCTAATGACTCAAATGCAACAGTGGACAGGGTCTGTGTGTACATGTGAGGGGCAGGGAGGGGACTTTATAGGACAGCTGGGAGGGTAAAAATATAAAACGGTCGCACCAGCTGGAAGAAAACAGCTTTCACACACTTAAACATGCACTTTTTATACAGTGGGGTCCCCATTTCTGAGACCTCTACTGAAAATCTGGCTTCTATTTTGCATTAAGATCTACTTTAAAACAAGACTGTTTATTTCAAATTATACCAGCACAGCAATTTTCCCAGAAAACTGACGGCATGCACGCTATACATAAGTGAATATACTTTGTGTTGCATAGAAATGATAAAGAAATGCTGGACGTACCTGCAGCAGGTCACTCAAGTCAAGCAGCATGTCTGTAACAATGCATTGAGCAAATCATGTGATGTCTAATGCATCTGTAAGGACCACAGATATGAATCAATAATGATATAAGAGAATGTCATCACACACAGTCACAAACACACAGATTAGAGTCAGACAAGGAAACAGGCAGCTGTTTTTAACCATCTTTAAATGAAAGAGATTTTGGTCATATTTGATTTATTTGCTTGACATTTTCCCTCTCCGAGCAGAGCGCCACTAAACCGCAACCCCCTGAACTGTGGAATAACCCGTCTCCTGGTAACCAAGCAATCTGTGTCCATGGAGACCAGCACACCTGTCAAATCTGTTTAAAATGTATTAAAAACATGCCAATAAAAACGTCATTGTCGGATATACAGTCACCATGGCAACAAAGAGAGATAATCCCAAATTGTGGGATTATGGATGGCTATTAAATTAGTGATAATTGTTTTAGGATGCATTAGGATTAAAACATTCCTGGGAGGAATTTAACATTTCACAAAATTAGCTAAAGGTCACAATTTTTCAAGATAAATCACAGATTGAAATCTTTAAAATCTTTGTCTGTGTGGAATTAAAGCTGGAAAAATCTGTGTTTTAGGTAACTACAGATATATAAGTAAATATGTTTAAATTTATGCATTTGACAGACGCTTTTATCCAAAGCAACTTACAGTACATTCAAGGTATACAACTTATCAGTACATGTTTCCTGGGAATCAAACCCACAACCTTTGCGCTGCTAACACAAAGCTCTATCAGTTGAGCTACAGGAACACTGGAGCTCAATTGGTCGAGCATACACAAGAAAGCATACACAGGAAACCGCAGAATGGGAAAAATGGGCCCTGCTACAATAATTTACAGGCCTAATCAGGGTTGTGTTTAGGAACTGAGCACAGAAAGCAGCCTTATAAGTGAGGCTGATGTTTGGACAACAATGCTGGGTTGTCTAAATTGACTCTATCCAATGAGAACTGACACCGAAAATAAAGCTTTCCTCTCTCTCTCTCTCTCTCTCTCTCACATCCACCCACAGCCCTTACCCTCCTGGGCAGAAAGTGGAAGCTCTCTGGTGAGCTCTTACATAAGTCTACCAGACGTCTGACTGAACATGTTTCTAACGTAATCTGTGAAAGATTGAAAGATACACACTGTCTGTCTCTATTAGCCCTATTTATACAATTTGGGACAAGTAAGAATGAAAGCGGATGGGGACCAGGAACATGGACCATTGGACCACATGTACATTTTTGGGTGAGCTGTCTCTTCAAGGAGGGTGTTCCACTGGACCACGCACATCATCAAACGTTTCTTGCATTGAAGTTTAACCGGGGCCTAATGAAGTCTCGCGGGAGACCCACCCTGCCTTATTTCCTGCCTTTTTCTGAACACATACGAACACCCTGGAAAACTCTTAGACAAGGGAGACAGAGTTCTAGTCATCATGAATGAAGAGCTGAACAGGATGCTGAGTATTTGATACAAACACGCTAAAGATAACAACCGGCGACTCAGGAGTGAGTGTGGAGTCTGTATGAGAGTCTAGGACGATTATTACAAAAATAATCATGAGTGTTCACGCACACGAGAGAGGCTTTATGACTAAGAATCAGACACTGTGTGCGGTGTGGAATGCAGACGACTGTATGAGAGGAGACCATCTCAAGACGAGTGACTCAACCCTGCTTCTGCCCCCACAGAGAATCCCCTCTGATAAACCTTTATCTTCTCTACCCCTTCATTTCCTCTCCCTGGCCGCCTGACTCACTTCTCACGGATGTCTCACTCTCTCTCTCTCTTCTAATTAGTACCTTCTCTCCCTGTTTACATCATCTTAAATTAGCATTTAAGATTATGCAAATTAAAAGCTGTATCCTTCACTAAAAAAGGACTTGATTAATTAAGATTCATAGTGAACAAGTTAAGCTGGGAAAATCCTGTCAGACATGTTAGTTTGAATTAGTCTGAATGGAATACTAGTTTACTGATAACAGTATACTGCCTGCTATTAAACATAGTAAGTAAAATACTAGTTAATAACCCAAAATAAACATTTTAACCCACAGTACATGCTACATTGCTGTCACGTGATTTCATCATTTTTCATGTAATTGAATAAAAATGCTACTTTACCGAAAATCAATTATTTGGACCACCATGTTTGTTTTGAAAAAATGTGTTGAGCATTGCATCATGGGTAAGAACAGCTATTATCCGCAGTAAAATCATTACTTAATATGTTCGCTTTAAAAACTGTAGAGATGAAAATTAGTCTTTGAAGTCCATTATATCACATTTTATAAATATTTTACTCCACATTTCACTATTCAATCCTCACAGATTTAAGGATACGAGTTGTGCCCTCTGTCTGGCAGACGAGGCAGACGCAGGTGGCGATGACATAAGATGATTGGCGTCCTCTGGTCAGATGTTTGCAGACTGCCATCTTGGTGCTGGTTTATCTGGAGCTGATGACCAATGTGGTTTAGCTAACAAAACGGACTGAGTCTTGATTAGTTAGTTATTTGTCATAGTACATTTACTTTATGATGCGTCGGATGGAGCAACCTCAGATCTAACAGTGACTGGAGAAAAGGACTCATCTTAAACCTAAAATTCCTAAATTTAACCTCAAAATAAAGGTCTAGTAACTTCCTTAATCAGCACCTGCTGTGGACGGGCTGTTTAGGAAACAGATACGAGCCCTGCAGAGTGGGAGGGGATCCTTCAGCAGAAAGCAGGTCAGTTTATACAGACTTACAGAGGATCTTTTGTTCTCTCACCACACACAGAAAGTATAAATCTCGAGGCAGACATAAGTTCATAAATCACACACGCACATTCCCACACACACACACACACACAAATAAAGTGGCCTCTTAATTTCCCTTTCGGCACAAACACACAGCATACGCTTGTCTGACTAAAGTGATTTATTGTTACTACACAAAAGCACATAAACCCGCCACACCTTCTGACTCCTCCAGTTTAACAGTGTGAAAACCCTGTTTTAAAAACAACCATTACCATCTGGCTCAAACACACACACACAGTGAACTTAAAACATTACACATGCCTTTCATTTCCAAAGAATCTGTCTTACTAATAAACGTAATAGACTTACGGAAAGCCAATACTTCATCTAAGTCATTAGAACACACACAGTTCTATACACAAGCCCTGAATTGCCAGCGAGACAATGACACAATCAGTGTGTCATTGAGCCTATGACACACCTACACACAAAGTACTTATGAAATGCACAACTTTAAGCTGACCCTTTGACTTGGGCACTTGGGTTCTTATCCAATGCAAAAAACAGCACAGCATAAACCTAATAGTTTAAATGTATGAAAAGGAATCATTTAATACTGAAGCTCTATGGTGATTCTCATGAGTCAGAGACAGAAGGCTCATCGTTCTACAAAGCGATAGCTCTGGATTCCCTCCCCATCCCATGTTTCCTCCCAGCGACGGCATATTGCCAGATGCTACAACAAACAAACAAATACTAAATTATGACCGGATTTATGAACAATAAGGCAGACATAGTATGTCATGTAAAATGCAGTCCTATCACCTATTTTGTGTTTCTCAAGACAGCAAGAAATTTCATTAACTTGAATGAAAGCTGCCATTCGTAACTTTTGCTTCTCTGTTGTCATCTCTGTTTGAAACATAAGACCGCAGGTTACTTTACATACTTTTCATTACACACATTAAAGGCAAACAAACCCAAACTGGCATTTTCCAGGAAATTGGACCCGACAGCTCAAATTATAAATCATTATTATCACCTTACCTTTAGGAATCATGGGATGGTAAGGAGACCATATAGTACACCGACATGTTATGTACTTGCTTAATATCCGGTCTTTGTTCATTTGTAACCCTAAGAAAGTTATGCATTGCAGCTTTAAGTCTTTAACTCCATTTTTTAAACTCAGATATAACCCTAAATGTATATATTGTATGAATTGTAATATTGAAAATGAAAATGTAGAGGGGAATTTCTATCGTGTGACAGGTGACAACGCTGAAAGACTGCATGCCAGACAGACGTCTCTCAAAACAGATTTTAGAAAGAATATTTTAGAAAACACTGAGAATATGAACGAGAATAATACGAGAAAAAGAAAGTGATGGTATTTTAAATCTCACAGGCTAACAGAAGAGACGTGCACTCAATAATACATAACGTATATTTCTATATGATCATCTCCAGTAATTAAGTTAAAAACAGGAACTGTTATATATTGTGCTGTCTAGTCTGAACAATCCTGTCTAATGGATGCTTCTGTTTGAACAAAGACAACAACTCCACAAATACATTTTTTAATAATTCATGAGCTTTTAGTTCAGATCCTCTTATAAACACACTAATAGCAAATTGACTTCCTTCTGAGCTCACAGTAATTATTCATCATTTATACAGTCAAACAATTCAAAACTTCTCAGCTAATGTAACTGAAATGATCTTTGTGAGCTGCAGATTACTCACAGTCATCACAGACAAACTGGCCAATAGCAGATGATCCTCATCCAATGTTAGGGTTACCTCCGAAACGAAGATGTTGTCCTGCAACACAGAGCTACAGCCCATGCAAACAGCATCTCCAAAAAGCGCTCTCAGAGTGAATCTTATGTTCATCTTCATACACAATATGCAAATGCATGAGATGAGCTAGGCTTTAAATGACATTCAAATTTCTATATATCAGACTTTAATAGCATTTAATTACTTTCCACTGATTAAAACAATTGCATTAATATTGCATTATTAATTAAGTTGCATTAATATTGCCTTTAACTATCTGGGAACTGGTTCTTTGCATTAACCAAAAACTAACAAATAACAATATGAGATTACTAAGCTTTTCTGGATATGTACTGTAGTACTACCCTTGTATGTTGGAAGTGTAAGGGTGTGATACCATTGTAGTCTTGAAGGAACCTTTGAGTATCATCAAATACTTTAATAAAATGAGTTTTTTTAACTTCAATTTCTCACAAAAGTAACGCAGCAGCGCCGGTATGAGGACCCAAAGTGTATTACATGTCCAACAAGCTCACGTTGTACCGAGGCCGGCTCTACGCAGGGGCAAGAGGGGGCAGCGCCCCCTCAAATCAAAATTTTGAAAACTTGAGAAAGCACATGTTAATATACTCACAAAA
>JAZGTI010019915.1:0-10858 GCA_036877585.1 Botia kubotai | reverse complement strand
CTTATCTGCTCTCAGCCTCTGATGCTCAGGAGAATACAATGTAAACTCACTGATGAGGGAAGTTCCCTGCTGAAAACCTCTCGCACACAATCAACTCGATTCCCATCATTTTACAATCTCCGATTTAAGCAGCCGTGGATGTAATTAACTCCACCCAGATAAACCAAACACGTGATGTCTGATTCAGACATCAGACATGTAGAAGAAACAAACTTCAGCAACATCAAACAGAGCACCACGGTTTCTACACAGGACGAGCTGAAGTGAATCTGAATCTCCTGTCAAACCGCCTCCTGTTACTTCATTCAACTTTGAGCGACTTCCATTCTCGTCATCAGGGGATCAAGCAGAAAGGAATTATTTGCTTGTGTATCGGAGCACTTTATCACTGATATAAATAATTTGGTGTCTCTATTCTTTCGCTACTGGTTCATGGTTTTAATATTTAAAACTGAAGTTGCACATCAGTTCTCTTTTTGTTCTTTAATCCACAGAATAACAGAAGGAAGCTGTCATTCCTCTAGTATCAACACTTCATCACTCTCAGATCTCAAACACACTCGGAGGAGTCCATCACTACTGCACTGTATTTTAGTTATTACTGCATGAATCTGACAGTGTCCATCAGAGATACTGACCCAGTGTCCCATCCAACCAGCAAACGTACACATGCAAGTTCCTCCCATCAGGAGCATGTAACCAGATAAAGATCAGTAACAGGAAATTACCCAAACATTTGACTTAACTGAGATGATTACCACACAGACCCAGAATAATCACCAGACGGCAGTATCTCACGCAAGCATGTGGTGTTCAGCATGTCCCTGTAGCTCAGCTGGTAGAGCATTGTGTTAGCAGCGCAAGGGTTGTGGGTTCGATTCCCAGGAAACACACATGCTGATCAAATGTATAGCCTGAGTCACTTACGCTGCCAAATACATGTAAACTAAAACAAATTTAATGAGATGGCAATATTAAAAAAAACACTCATTTTATATTATAATAACTCTTACATTACTAAATAGATTTGTTCACCTATTAAATTAAAGTAGGGTGTGTTACAATCCTGCCGATGTTCTCAGGCACCAATATAAACCCAGTCCAGCAGTCGGGCACTATTCTGATCAGAGCCCAGACTTACAGACGTTTATAGAATGCACACATCCGTCGTTCCTGAACTGAGAATCTACATCAATTTGAATTTATTCCAAAATATCAAATATTTCTCACTCAAAACTAACACTTTTATACAATCTTTGCCTCTGCGTGTCCATTACAAAACAGATCAAACACAACAAATCAAGGTAATGTAGCTTCAAGACTTCTGTTTGCATTTGTTTTTAAAGCGGAGTGTCTGTGGGGGGCTGAGAGGGGCGTATTTCAACCCCATGTGTGGGGGCTCCTTGATTCACTGGCACACTCAGCCGCTCAGCTGTTTCTGCATGTTTCTGGGTTACACTGGAGCCCAGACGGACATGTGCTGTTCTGCTGTTGCCTAAAGACTCGGCATGTTTCATCACACAGTCCTGCAGGGTGTGGATTATGCCGAGACCCCCGTCTGGAATTTTTCCCATCACTGTACCATTAAACATTTGGATCTGTTGCACTGAAGTCTTGAGCTGAAATGAAAGGTTGCCACTTGTTCATCTAAAATATGGGTGTGATCTTGTTCCTTTCTGTCCAGGAATGCATATTTTGGCACCAGAAGTGCTGGCAAAAGGCACCAGAGAGTTTCCACTGTACAATCACACTCCCCATACACACTGTTTTCAAACATATAACCTCTAACTAACCACTGAGTAACTGTTACAATGCTTTTATCTGTTCTGTTGAGTTAAACAAACTCTCTGATGTGTTTAAATGAGACTCCAAAAACACAGTAATGAATTGTGTATAATAAAATGATAAAGTTAATATTTGTTTGATAAATATCACAGAAAAATCATGAGCTTAAAAAGAAATTACAAAGTGGGGACTTGTACATTTTAAGACACACAGAACACAATAAATACACAGATTGAGATTCAGCGATTGCTGTATTGAAGCTCATCTACACACTTGAATAAAGCAGAAAATTAATAAACGGGTTTACAAGAAGTCCCACCCTTACACCCACTGCTAATCTCAACCTAAAATGTCATATAAACTCACAATTTTACACCAAGAGTTAAAGTAAAACAAACAAACAGACAATCTGAATTGTCCAACGGGTTTTTATAAGGTTGCTTTCAAAACTTCTCCTTTTACTGTCCGTAAAAGTACAAACGAGGTTATTTTCTGTCTACAGCAGCAGGAGAAAGATTTTAACACTTCAGATTTAACTTCAGTTTCCGCTTAAATTGAATCCGGGCTAGACACGAAGTCTGATTCAATTACTATCGACTGTTAAAATGATCCGGGACAAAAATATCCCACCAGCAACTCCATCCTCAAAACTGCAAGTTATCACATACAGTGTTGTTGCATGTTCACGTTACTAGTTACTAGTTACTAGTAAATGTTTAAATCAAGGACTGCGTTAACTCGTGAACCGTTATCTGACAATAAACACACCGAAACAACTCCACTCGCAATGCAAAAACCCATCAATAACCAGAAAGGGATCATTTTAAACAAGCATTGTGTAAAACACAACAACAGCTTTAAACTCGAGTGAAAAATAATGCATCGGTCTGCATTTACATGCGTTTCATTCAGGCAAACGGGATGCGAGACATAAACAGCCGCGAGAAAACACAGGAACGCGTCACAAACACAACACAAGCAACTTAAAATGTTACTTTTGTCTCACTTTGGACTCAACACCCCTATTTAACATCCACTGAAAGACAGCTAACGGGTTAGCTCCACGGTTTAGTTGACTTATAGACCGAAAGCCACTTGTGTGAAACGGGACGCGCTGTTGTCGCTGGTTAAAAACATCATTCATAAAGTTCTGTAAGTGATCCAGCAGAATTGCTCTCTTCTGCAGAAAGTATGAAGTTGAGGATGCGTACTCACATTGCATGGACAGGAGGAGCAGAGCGCACGCCAGCGCTGTTAACGCCATCTTGTAGCGGATGAAATGTTGAGCTGGGCTGTACATGCGCAAGTAAAGAGCTATAGGAGGCGATGCGGGCAGAGCAAACGCGCAGAGGTATTGGGTTAAGTTTCCATGGCTACAAAGAGCATCATCTCTTTAATACAATTGGAGTATCCAATTGCTCAATTGTATTACTCAACTTCATTGAACATTATCAGCTTTTCCATACACGGTTGTATGTACTGTATTTACTGTACACATTCAGACATAACTTAAGGCTTTAATAGATGATATGCACAAAATGTGAACAAGGGAACTTGTATCATATTTGTTTCCACACATACATTTTGACAAATTAAACAAACTCGCCCAGAACAACAATGTGATGCACAATAGCACATGAGCCCCGTCACAGAAAGTTTAAATGATCACCTTCATCAAAGAAATCAAAATCATTTATACTAATCAACACGATCACTCTTGTGCTGAAGCTGAGTTATGGTCATTATTGTGACTAAGAAGAAATCTGTTCAGATCACTGTGTAACCAGATTCCTGCAATGAAACCGAATACGTTTCAAAATCATTCAGATTTACAGTCATTTCCAGTATTCCAGCGGTCCATTTACAGTTTCACCGTTCCTAGGAAACAATGTTGCAACATGTTTTCGTAGGAACATGACAAAGCAGATGGTTTTGTGTTAGGTGAACAGTGTGGTCAGCTCAGGGAGAATGAATAAAGCTCTCTGCCTTTTGTTTTTGTCTGTGAGCATTCAGGCAGATTTCCCAACATCCTCACACACTTCCAGTAACCTCTGAACACCAGAGAGCAGAAAGAGTGTGACGACCCACGCGATGCTTTCTGAACCCAGAGAGATTTAATCAGTCAAAAACAACTGAGACAGATACCAGTCAAAAAACACAGAACTGTGGTCCGAGATTAGGCAGAAACATTTTGGAGAAAAAACTTTCTAAATAAACCAGTTGATTTGCTTGATATAAAAAAAATTCATCTCCTCTGCAAACAAACCTTACTGTGATTAGTGGTGTAATTAGTTCATGTAGTGAGGCTTGTTCTTTACCTTCTAACATGGAATATAGTCTGGCAGTCATGCAGAATTCTTTGCACTTCCTGTTTATCACACTTCCTGCCATCCACTCACAAACATTAGCCACTTCCCTCACATAACTGATGTATGTTCTTCCTTCTGTATACCTTAACAACATTTCCTCCTGGCGTTTAAACAGGATGTGCGTAAACATCAGGGGATTGTACTGTTGTTGTAGTCTCATCACGAAAAAATGTAATTAAAGTAAAGAAATGTTTGCGTTAGCCTGTATTTGAGAAATGAAGAGAAACAGTGTGACTTGTTTTATTTTGCTCATTTGATCTTGTTAAGCTGCAAACGAAACAAACGAAAGGAAAGCGATCCAGTTGTCCTGCAGTTTATATGACCGTGCTCTTATAGATGCATTTGTAAATTTGACGTCTTTCTACAATCTTCTGAAGCGTGGACTGCATACGTGTTGGCTGCGTGCCGAGACACCACAGGGATTTCTACCAGTCCAAACTGTGTGTTTGCTTTGCTGGGCCTTAGGAAGTTAACCATCAATGGGGCACCATGTGCTGGCATGGTAGAGGAGATCATGTGACCACGGTCACGGGGGTGCAGGGTGGGGTCGGCTGGGGTACATGAATGTTGCTCTGCTGCTGAAGAGCTGTTGTATGGTGAGCAGAGGGTTCCCTCTGTAGCTGCTCTTTGAGTCAGGTATGAAAGTTTAGACACTGAAGGACTGAATGCACAAACACTTGTCCTGTTCTAATGTCTTCAGTTATGTTCTCAGCTAGGTGTTGCCTGCAGCCCCAGACACAATCAGTGGCTTAAAGCCATTTGTTATGACCTTGTGTGTCTTTTAAGAACTACACGGGCAATTTTGGCTTGCCAACATCCCATTCTTGGTTGATGAAAACATTCCCGGAATCCTACTGTGTACGTACCGCATGCGCAAAATACTTCGCTGTATTTCTTATTATAGATTCCAGTAAGAATGAATCTCGGATATCTAATGCGGCGTGTGTAACTGCTTTAAGACGCCCTCTGCTGGTCAAAGCAGACAACACCTGTCAGATCACCATAAACCGTGTTGTTTTAATACCAGTAATCATAATAAATATAAAAGAACATGTTACAGCAAACACGCGAAAGGTCCATGTTAATAGCTCCACATTTATAAAGGTTTAAAATGTGTTAAAACTGTGGATTGGGCTGTTGTATCTAGTAAATCATTGTTGAGCACGCTTGATAGTGCAAGCTTACTTTAGTTTTTTGTTTTTTCAGGTGGGCGGAGGGAAAAGAGCCTCTGGCTGTGGAATTGCAATGAGATGGAATTGCCTTGTTTAAGAACACAGAGAGGCGAGCAGCATCCCTCACCAAAATGGTCAAATAGACTCTCAGCAGACCAATGCACTTCTAACATAACATAGCACTACATAACTTTTCCTTGCATATACTGTTATACACTTAAAATATGAATTTAAGCATCAATACTACAGCGGTGAATCCTGCGTAAAACATGCTCTACGTAACTGCACAGAAACTAGAGAGTTCTACTTTAACTTTACGGCACTTTTACGACACCTTACGATACCGGCTTTGACAGCTCACGGGTTGCAACATATTCACATTTTTTCACCTTTCAAATAAATAACTTGCACAAAAATTCAACATAAAATGTTCGAGATGAAGATATTACAGAAATGTTCTTTATATAAAATATGTAAATGGAAACATTAAGCCGTTTTATAATTTCCATAATCCTATCAATCATGTACGTTGCGGTGTATGTGATTGTTATTTTATATTAAATTAGATTTAAAAAGTGGCTGTGTTGGACAGTCACACCTTCACTAAAGCGCAATTTCCTCATTAATGAGAATATTAATACAGGGAATTTATAAATGTCACAAATGTAAATCTGGCAACCCGGCTCGTCACTTAGGGAACGAAGCGAAAGCTACTGTCGTAAAGTGGGATGTTTTGGAGCGGGGAGGTCATTGGAAACTGAGGTTGTTCGGACGGTTTTGGTGGGACAGGACCGCTGCTGCTACCCAGCAGCTTCACTTACATGCACGTTAGTTTGACACGGCTTTGCACTGTTAAAATGCTCCGGTTAGCGCTGCGAGTAAAGCCATCCGGCAAGCTCAGCCGACACAGCGTCCTCTCGGGCCCCGCTGCCGGTCCCCGAACCGGACCGGTGTCGTGCCATCATCTGAAACGATGCCATTCTAACAGCCCGGTCAGCATCAGGAGCTTGTGCCTCGGTCGACGGCTGTACAACGGCATGTTTAGTAACAGACCGTGGGTGTTGCACAGCCAAACGGCCGCTTTCAGTCAAAGCATGCGAGCGTACAGCCTGCCGCCCCATCAGAAGGTAAGCGGAGCTGACAGCGAGTCTTCTGCATGGATCAGCTCCGTGATCCATGCATGGAGTTTTTATTATTATGCATCATGCATTGCCATGTTTATGTTATGACGTGTCATGACGTCTTTGGGCTGCATGCATACACTCACCAACAGCTGTGCAACACACATCTCAGAAAGCAGTTTCTGTCCTCATATATTTGTCAATACTTAAAGAATTCTGCCAGTATGTGTTCTGAAACGACATAATGCGTTAAACAATCACAGAAATGTCTAACTACCTTTTCATTGTAGGTCGTGTGTTTTTCTGCATGAATCTTTATTTTGTTATTCTCGACAAAGTAAACTGATCAATTGTTTCTTTCTTTATAATTATGCATGTTGTAGGTGGAGCTGCCCGCTCTGTCCCCCACGATGCAGTTGGGCACCATTGCACGATGGGAGAAGAAGGAAGGTGACAAAATCAACGAGGGTGATCTGATTGCTGAGGTGAGCTTCAATCCGCTGGTTCGCTTCAGGTTTAGGCATGCGCAGACTGTTCTAGTTTTTGCGTTTAATGGGGAAGTTGATGTTTAATGTTCAGTGCGATATTCTAATAACTTGTTCTGTTTTGGTGTGGTCAGGTTGAAACAGACAAAGCTACAGTGGGATTTGAAATGCTGGAGGAGTGCTACCTCGCCAAAATACTGGTTCCAGAGGGTACAAGAGACGTGCCCATCGGATCTGTCATCTGTATTACTGTGGATAAGTGAGTGCTGGAGTGATCAGAGTATCCTGAACGGAAAATTACATATTTTAATTTAAAGGAACAAATCGTACTATTGATTCAGTGAATTTTGCACAGGAAAATTGTGTATCTATTTTTATTTTTAAGAAGTTACATTTACATTCATGGCTGTGGCAGACAATTTTATCCGAAGCGACCTACTAATGCATATCTAAATATTACCTACTAATGCATATCTACTAATGCATTTAAAATCTTTGTTTAATCAGTATGTGTATTCCTTGGGAATCGAACCCATGACCTTTGCACCACTAATGCAATGCTCTACCAGTTGAGCTACAGGAACAAAATGTAGATATGATGATGGCAGTTACCTCCAGTATATTCATCTCACTGTGTGTGTATCGTCTGCTCATCCTCTGACCTTCAGACCTGACCTCATCCCTGCGTTTAAAAACGTAACATTGGATAAACTCGCTGGCCCCGCCCCTGCAGCTTCAGCAGCCCCGCCCCCTCCAGCAGCACCTGCTGCTGCCCCAGCACCTTCACAAGTTCCTGGCAGCTCTTACCCCGCCCACATGAAGGTAGAAGATGCTGGCAGCAGATAATAGCTACTGCACAACTGTCCATATACACTTATTTAAAATGTCTGTCTGGCTTTAGGTTCTGCTCCCAGCTCTCTCTCCCACCATGACAATGGGCACCGTCCAGCGCTGGGAGAAGAAGGTGGGTGAGAAGCTGAGTGAGGGAGACCTGCTGGCTGAAATTGAGACAGATAAGGCAACAATCGGTACGTCAGTTATTAATTAAACGCAATCGTAAAATCTCCACACTCATTGTGAGGATTGTGCACTGAGACCCTGCAGTCAGGTCATTTGCTTCTGGTGTGGTGTCCAGGGTTCGAGGTGCAGGAAGAGGGCTACCTGGCCAAGATTTTGGTTTCTGAGGGAACTCGTGATGTTCCTCTCGGCACTCCTCTCTGCATCATTGTGGAGAAGGAATCGGACATCAGCGCGTTTGCAGACTATGTGGAAACGGGCGTGTCTGCGAGTCCACCCCTCGTCCCCACGCCGGTAAACACTCTGTCATGTCTCTGAAGATCCTGCTGCTTATGTTCCTGCTGTTTATTTGTGCCAGCAGTCACAACTAATCATTTTCTTCTGCTCTGTTCCTCACGGTAATGAGAGTTATATTGCGATTGTTTGTCGTGGTTGCAACATTAGCTGCAGTCATTACTGCACACGTGGATGAGTTGCAGCTGAACTTTGATTGACATAAGCAACATGGCATGATGTGATGTCATGAGCTGTATGTGCTATTGTAGGTCAAGGTCTGTTACCGCTGTCGTTACAGTTTTGCATTATGGCTAAACGTGAAACGTCGCTTAAGTCACGAGATTTGCAATGTTTCGCAGTCCTGCAGTATCAGTTTAGTGGGTGTGGCTAAAGACAGGCCGCAGTGAACTGCTGTCAGTTAGTGTGGTATGCAGAGGGCGTGATCAGACAAGATATCGGCCCATGAACACTTGTAATAAAATGTGTTTGTGAAACGACCGGAATAAGTGTTGCAGGCTGGAGGTCTTTTATGTATTTATTTGTTTGTTTTAAGTTTGAGTGGGCTCAGTTACTGACAGAGAAGTTAAAGCTTCAAACTGTAACTGTAAATATTTCAGTATGTGTATGATTTTGTACTTGATTTTGATGTGAATTTGTTTGTTCCGAAAATCAAACTTTAGGTGGCTGCCCCAACCCCAGCAGCAGCCCCTGCAGCTCCCACCCCAGCACCTGCTGCTGCCCCGGCTGCCCCTGCTGCCCCTCGGAAGGGCAGAGTGTTTGCCAGCCCTCTAGCCAAGAAACTAGCAGCTGAAAAGGGCATTGACCTCGCCCAGGTCACAGGTAGGAGCGTCCCCACAGAGGAGTGAACTGGTGAACTGGAGGATTTGAGTTCATTTATTACTTGATTGCTTGTTTTGCTTATGTGTGATTTTCATATTTAAGACTGACTGAATTGTAAATGTTGCTCTTGTATGCACAGGAACTGGACCAGACAGCAGAATCACCAAAAAGGATATTGAGGGTTTTGTTCCACCTAAACCCAGTCCGGTAAGTCTTCACATCTCAAAGCAAGCAAACGCACTGAATCCCAAGATGTTAGATTTAAAAACACAGAAGTCATGTACTGTATTTGTTACAGTAATAAAAAATTGTACTGTAATTGTACGGCATATGTGTTCTGTTTTTACCGCCAGGCACCAGCTGCTGCCCCCGCCCATGCTCCGCCCACATTCACCCCTGCACCCGCCCCCATTGTTGCTGCTGTACCTACAGGAACCTTCACAGACATTCCCATTAGCAACATCCGCAGGGTGAGTTTCCTGCCCACAGAAACCACTTCATACTCCTTGTGAATACACTTCCTGTTTACATTGATGTGTCTCTGCTTATCTTACCCATAATGCCCTGTTCCTGTTCCATAATCTGTCTACGCACGGCTATGCTGTGCAGGTGATCGCCCAGAGGCTGATGCAGTCAAAACAAACTATTCCTCACTATTACTTGTCTGTCGATGTCAACATGGACCAAGTGCTTGAACTCAGGAAAGAACTGAATGCCGTGAGTGAACTCTGCTCTCTTGACTTGATAGGAAGCACCAGATGATGGCGTTTCTGTAATAACTGTACTTTTGATCAGGAGGTGACAGCAGAAAACCTCAAACTCTCGGTCAATGACTTCATCATCAAAGCTTCAGCTCTTGCTTGTTTGAAGGTGCCGGAGGCAAACTCCTCCTGGATGGATACAGTCATCAGACAGTGAGTGACCTCCCACCATGCAATTCAGCCTGTGGCCGTAGGAGGGCAGCATTGCTATGTAATGTTTAAAAACAGCACAGATTGACAGTGAATGTGTGTAAATCGAGTGCTTGTTCTCTTTACACAGAAATCACGTGGTGGATGTCAGTGTTGCGGTCAGTACGCCTGTGGGTCTGATCACGCCCATAGTTTTCAATGCTCATATTAAGGGTTTAGCATCCATCAGTAAAGACGTAGCCACGCTAGCGGCGAAAGCGCGCGAGGGCAAACTGCAACCGCACGAATTCCAGGTGAGTGTTCCAGGTGCTGTATTTAATGTATTGTTATGCTGTGTGAGCATCAGAAATAATCCTGAACTTGTTTCAAGTATATCGCTTTTGATTTTCCAGGGCGGCACCTTCACTATTTCCAATCTGGGTATGTACGGAATCAAGAATTTTTCCGCCATCATCAACCCTCCTCAAGCGTGTATTCTGGCCGTGGGTGGCTCGGAGAAGAGGCTGCTGCCTGCAGACAACGAGAAAGGGTGAGCATCGTCAATATTTAGGGTTGTGGAATTCTGGGAATTTTCATAATAATGGGAATTTACGGGAATATATGCGAATCATGGCACTCAGATGAAGGCGAGTCATATGTTGGAGAAGCGACAATATTTATGTTTACGTTTTATTGCTACAGTTTGTAGGAAGTTTGTGTAAAATCCTGTAAAATTACAGCTTGGAATAGTTCCAAAATTCCCAAGCTGTGCTGCTTTATCAGTATGTGACCTGTGTTTTTTGTACAGGTTTGATGTGGCTAGCATGATGTCTGTGACTCTGAGCTGTGACCATCGGGTGGTAGATGGCGCCGTGGGTGCACAGTGGCTGTCAGAGTTCCGCA
>JAZGTI010019912.1:0-10861 GCA_036877585.1 Botia kubotai | reverse complement strand
CAGTTTTGGTGGAAACAGGAGAGTTGAGGTGCACATTTAATTCTGCAGTGAGTTGGGCAGCTGTGGTTTTATGTTTTTTGGATACAATCCGGGGTTAGCACCCGGACATCCCTTTCAGACAGCTTCTTCTTGCGTCCACAGTTACTCCTGTTGGATGTGGTTCGTCCTTCTTGGCGATATGCTGACATTACCCTGGATACCGTGGCTCTTGATACATCACTTACTGTCAAGACTTACTGTCTTAGTCACAGATGCACCAGCGAGACGTGCACCAATTTGTCCTCTTTTGAATTCTGATTTGTCATCCATAATGTTGTGTGCATTGCAATATTTTAAGCAAAACTGTGCTCCGCTAATTAAACCTTCACACTCTGCTCTTACTGGTGGAATGTGCAATCAATGAAGATTGGCCACCAGGCTGGTCAAATTTAGCCATGAAACCTCCAACACTAAATTGGAAAGTGTTTCAGTTTCATTGTCCAACCCCTGTATGTCTGGTGCAGGACAAGCTACAGGCTAAAGTTTCTGTACAGGCTAAAGTTTCATATTTGAAGGGAATTATTTGGCTGACTAATAGGGTCACTAAAACTGATAAATGTTTAGAAAGCATCACAAAGTCTCACAATATTTACACTCCTCAGAAAGTCACTCATGGCTTACTTATCAGCTCTAGAGAAGGAACATCTCCAGATATTCACTTGTGTGAGGTTTTTCTGCAGAGCTGCATCACTGATGGTGAGATGTTCGTTCCTGCTTCACCAGGTGACACCAGCAGAAGTAGAGGAAAAAGGTGAAAAATGTTGCTTTATACTAAAAAAAATGTCCTTCTTAGACAACCTTGGTGAAATTACAGAGCAAATAACCTGCTGTATTTTGGCAAACATGAGGATGGTGAGAGGAATTACTGATTGCAATTGTTATAATTCATCATCATTTATTCTGCTCTTTGTGGAATACTATAAGTGAAGTTCCGCTCTTGTGCTGTCTGGTGAACTGTCTTGTGTTAAGACATTTTTTCTGTGTAAACTAACTGTGGAAGGTTCAAGTGCGGCTGACGTTGCATTTAATGCAAATGTTAAATGAATTTTCAGGAAATTCTCTGATGCTGGTAACAGCTCAGAATGGCCACTGCAGCACCAGTGTTAAAATGAATCCTCTTTGTGATTCATTTTCTTCTCTTAATTATAGACATGTTTAATCTGATCACATTAAACATTTTCTCAAGTTCTTGTGATGCCTTCAACATCTTGTGCACAAAAGGCCACAGTCAAAAGGCCAGTGTCAGTATGTTGTTATCTCAATGAATCTAAACAATTAAATCTTAAATTAAAATAGTTAAATGATGGCAAACCTACTTGAGTTTGAAAAATGACATGCTTTAAACAGAAACATGAGCTGTGTTTAACTGTGCAGAACTCTTTCTATCTGATCGTACCTATAAAAATCACTTATCAAGATTATTTGTGTGTGGGTTTACTTAAACATATATTGGGGACAAATTTGTACCCAATACCTGACAGATCTGAACAAAACTTCCTTTTAGGGACATCTTCATTTGTTAAAAATATAGTAAATATATATTTAATTGTAGACTGTGGGTTAGGTTGTAAAAACAATGTCTATGAACTTTAGATAAACAAGTAAATTTAGATAGTGTGTGTGTGTGTGATACATTTGTAGTATTGGATGATTTATATTCATAGGCTTGAGGCATCTGAATTTTGAGGTGGTGCATTTCTGCAGCATTTTCAGTCGTGACAGACTCATGTAGATCAATGTCGTTTGGTGCAGTAAACAGCCTGCTAAACCCTCTAGGTTTTCAGAAAGCGCAGGATTTTCTTCTGCAGGTGATGTGACTGGAATGTAAAGTTTCTCATCCCAAAATGACCCCAGGAACCTGCCAATTATCATATCTGTTTAAACATGCTGACAGAGCGCTGCCGTGCTGTACATGATCTGCCAGCAGGAGAGAAACACTCTCATCCTTTCTGTCAATCTTGTCTTCTCACCAAACTTCCATTTGCTTGATGGAAGATTAAATGAAAACAAAGCAAAGACAAAGACGTAGATTCCAGCATACGTACAACACAACTTCATTTACAGAGAGTTTATCTAGTACAGAGGGAAGAAGATTGAAACCATTACATTAAAAAATGAATCAATGAATAATTGCTTGATGATGATGTGTGTCATTATCTGGATCCTAAAATACTTTCTCACACCTAAGTTTAATGTTCAGAGATCACTAGTATGAAGCCATTAGTGGGCAGATTTTCTTGTATAAACAATAATGTTTACAGCAGTAACATTGTCTCAACCAATGATGTTTGTTTGGCTGTCCGATCACAGAGGCAGGGGTGGGAGTGTGTTCAGAAATCTGTTTACATTTTTTATTTTATTTTTTTATTTTGTGATATTAATGGATTGTACATGATACACAAATCAGAGGCACTTGTGAAATAAACAGAGAACTTCTGAGAATCAAGTCGATTCAAAGGGTGATTAAGGACAAATGATCTTTTAATTTAATTCGCTACAAGCCTAGCATGGCTAATTTATCTGGAACAAACTCCTCGACACCTTGACCGGCCAAGCTGTCGGTCTGAGACATCGCTCCAGCACCGTTAATTACTTGGCTTTACAACAGCGCCTGTCGCGCTCAGAAGCGCTTCACAGAACAACCCATTCAGTGAGCGGTTCCGCTCGGAGAGCCGTATCTCTACCTCCTGTCTTCATTAATCTGCCACGTCTGTTCTCCTCTAGCATCAGGGGACCATAATTCACCAGGCAGGTAAATTGGAACGATAAGTCAGACCATTAGTGAATTAGTTTGTTTTGAAAATCGTGCATTGATTTTGGGCTCTGCTGATTGGCTTGAGGCAGGCCTGGGCATTTAATTATCCTGAAGAGACTTGCTGAGCTCAGATTTCTGAAGGTCAGGCAGAGAGAGAGAGCAGTAAGCGGCTGTGTAAAGCGTCACAAATGAAATCCACTGCAAAATTAGTCGGGCTGTTTTTACTGGTGTTTGCCCGCATGCTGCTGCTCGTAATTTCTGCAGAGGTGCGCAGGGCCCAGTGCAGTTTTATAATTGTTAGTCCTCTTAATCTCTACAGGACAAATTGCACTACAGCGTCCTACCCTCCCTGATTAGCTCTCCCTGTAGCAATGAACACCACATGAATACAAATAGAATTTGAATGCATATGAAGACCCCTACTGGCTGGCACAGTGACCCCTGGAGAATGAGGTTATTTGGCAGATGACCTGAGGTCTGATGTACCTGCTTTCAGTCTTTATGGAAAAATGAGTCATAAAAAATCAATGCATTACTCTAAGTGCGAGATTGTAAAACGCTTAATCGATGTATTTCATCCTACACTAGTCGTCTTTAAAGCAGTGAAGATTGCACGTCACAGATGCGCTCATTTACCGGCACAATTATAAAGCTCTCGACGGTTATTATTATTATTGATAAAATAATGCTGGTTCTGACAGAAACATTACAGAAGACACACACAGACACTGAACTTACCCGTTTTGCTTCTTCTGAATTCTTGAATCAGACTTTTTCCTCACAAAACTCCCACCAGTTTCTGTGTGAGGCACTAACAGACAGAACACACAGCGTGTTGTTTTAATGCGGAACACGCTTTATATCTTTTACATATGTGATGAATTATTGAATGATTGACAACGATAAAAATAAATGTAGAAATACAGGTAAATATTTATATTAACTATAAAATCCTGACAGCTGTCAGCTGCTTGAACGTCAAGTCTGAAGGCAAGTGAAGAATCCAGAAAGTTCAGCGAAGAATGACAATTTTGACCCAGTAACTGGGTCAGAATAACCCAACCAGATGATCAGCTGTGAATAACCCTCTCAAAACATAGTGACCCAGCATAAACAACCCAGAATAATGACCCGGCACATTTAACCCAACAATGTGGTTACAGAAACAGCCCAGCATTTTTTTGTAGAACAGTGTAGAACAGATGTTTTAATTTCAAAAGATCCTTTTGTTTGATCTAACTTGTATGAAAGATATATACATAGGGGTCAATACAGAATATATATATATATATATACTCTGTATTATATACTCTTACTATATATATACTCTGTATTATATACTCTTACTATATATATATATATATATATATATACTACATGTACAATAGATTCTTTGTAACGCTTTAAAATAAGGTTATTTTACGTTAGTTAATACAGGAGTTAAAGGCACAATAAGAATTTTTGTAAAGTATCTAAAAACCACTCGCTGGACTGAAACAGTTACTGTATAGTAAGTTACTAGAATGCAAACATCACACTGAATCACTGGAGCTGTGGTGAGATGTGGAGGTTTGCCACTGGGAGTTTGAAAACAGTCTGACAACAGACATGCAGCACAGCGTCTGCAGAGATCTGCTATGTGGTCCTCTTTGAGTGGATGAGGAGTTTAGAACAAACCCCACTTCCTCTCAGTGGAGTCAGTGGGCGGAAACCGTTCGATACGTCCTTACAAAGTGAAATCTCTCTCGGCTCAATCCAGCAGCTCCAGGGACCTGGAATACAAATAGGGAACAAGCCTTCATCCCTGTGAAGTGTCAGGAAGAAAACTGCTCGGCCTCTATGAAGAGAATCAGGGATTGATTGAGTCCACACAAGACTTGCATTAAGAATGAGATTCCTGAATAAAGCTGTGAAGACAGGAAGCGCACAGACTCAATGAATCCATTTACAACATCAAAAACACAGGATTAGTCCTATAAGACTCAGATGAGTTTACCCTGCATGAACAAGCAGCACTGGACCAAGCAATGGTTTTAACCCAGTGTCCCATCAAGGGCGGGAGAGTGGGGGGGTCTTACAGTCATTTTTAAAAATTGTGCAGTATTTCAAATAATGTGTGTTAAATCTGCAATAATAATTATTACAAAAGAATGAACACAGTACTGCCTAAAATATCATTATATGAAAATGACGTTCACTGTAACAAACACAGAAATATGTCAAGTTTGAGGGATTGTTTTTATGTTTTAAATCCCAAACTGATGTGATGTTTTCTGTGTTTGTGTTGTTGTGCAGTGAAAATACAAAAGTAATCATTACTTGCGAAGCAAAGCTGACGAAAAAGTGGGTTAAAAATTCCATAGACTTAACATTAGCTGAATCTTGTGACGTCATAGTTCCACATCAAAATGTCGTAAAGACTTGGGGGTGGGCCCATATCGCCCTGCTTAGCAAGCAGCAACAAATGTTGACGTTTTATCTACACCCTAGCAACCACCCCATTGACTTCATTAAAAGGTAAGAGGCATCAGAACATCATAAAGAGACAAGTGGGTGGCCTCTTTTGACTCACACTGGCATGTAATCTTTAGTTATTACCATGGAAACTGTCCATCCATGCCCTAGCAACCATTTAGAGCACCCTAGCAACCAACATAAATTAGCTGGAATTGGCTATTTTGATCTATCCACATGTGTCTGTTGGTTTTACCCTGTTAACTATCTAGCTACACCCTAGCAACCATTTAGATCACCCTAGCAACATCATGAATAACCCATATTTTGGTATATCTATCATGCTAGCGTCATGCTAGCTCCAGCTCCAGCTGTTAGCTGTCAGAATGACACACCCTCATAAATCATGCACAATAAAACCAGAAATGTGTTTTTAAAATGTAAAAAGGTTTAATGTAAAAATGTTGCATTGTGTATGTACATATGAAAACAATACAAGGTAAAACAGAAAAAGAAAATTGACATACACACGATATATACAATACATCGTAAAACATGGTATTATTTCAATTTGTCTATTGTTTTCTTGTAAGACATTTTCTTGTAAGTTACATTAATTAACAATACTAAAAAGGTATAACATGATAAACGACACGTATAATGTTACACAAACAAGCCTTTCCAGTTGACATAAAGGAAAGTGAATTGTATAAGAGAGAAAGAATATTAATACACACACACAGAATTTTCAGCATACATTGTACATGAATATTTACACACATAAAATAGAAAATAAACATTGAAAAAGACTGTAATTGAATAATATAATGACAAAACCCTGTTCTTAGCTAATGTCAGCCGTCTCCCATTAAACCAACAGTGGCAAACAACTCCAGTGATGCTGCAGTCTGTAACGTTTTGATTAAACAGAAAGCTTATAGTAGTGATTTGCAAATGTATATTTTGTGGAACGTGTAAGACAATTGAACAATGTTTCATTGCTCTTACAAGAGAGTGTATGCTGTTGGTAGAGTCTACAGAGTCTAAATGAGGTGGAAGTTTACATAGAATTGAAGCTGATTTGTTAGGGTGAGTTTTCCACTGACTGACTGCAGCGGAATATTTTTAGTAATACACACCAGGACGAGTTTTATTGAAGTAAGGGATTAATAAATGATTACTGTCGTGTTGACAGACAGGGCAGCTCTTCAAACACTCACATCACATGATAAACATAAATCACGCTGTAAACGGCATTATTTTGCTGGACATCTATACAGTTCCCTCAGCTGTCAGTGTCAGTTTGCAAACACTGTAGTAATGCGTAGAGATTATGAATTATATGTAGTGACTCTGTTAGCCTTAACTTAACTTGATTAAAACACCCTATAGAGACCAATATATTCCACATAATCTACTGATCAATTAAAAATGAATTGACATCAAATAATGGACCCAATAGTGTAAACTGCCGAACAATCCACTGAATACACAATAACTAAACACACTGAAACAAAACTTCAAACATATGTAAAAATCTGCTGTCAGAAACTGCTGAACTGACATGAGTGAAGTGTCTGACTGGAGCGAGAAGCTCCTGTCACCTGTTCTGATCACACACCTCAGTCTCAGTGTTATTTTCAGACCGTCGTTTTGTATTCTCTTAACATTTATTTCTGTTAAACACTTTTGCTAGGACTGCACTGCTAAATACAACGGCAGCAATGAGGAGATTTATAAAGGGTTAAAAGGACAGTTCACCCAAAAATGAAAATTCTTCCATCATTTAAAAGTATGCTGGTAACCAAACAACAGTACCATTGCCTTCCATTGTATGGACACAAAACCATCGAGACATTTTACAAAACATCCTCTCTTGTGTTCCACAGAAAAACTTGTACAGGTTTGGAATGACATGAAAATAAATGATGGAGAAACTTTCATTTTTGAGTAAAGTATTCCTGCATCTCTGTGTTACTAATTTGAAACAATGATCTGTTACCTTCTGACAGGCAACCTGAAATAAGTCTGATGTAATTATTTAAAGGAGCTTATTAGACTCACAGTCAGCGAGAGCTGCAGCTGACAGAAGCCAAAGATCAGTGTTCACTACTGACCACAAACAGCATGATTTCAGTGCATTGAAGAGAGAATATTGATCACATTTAGAATTGATGAGCCCATCTATACCCCGAACAGATTAAACGGGAGCCCAGACAGCCCCTGACCACAGCACGAACTATCTGTGCTCTCTCTGAGTGCTGGCAGAATGTTAATTATGAAAATTATGCAGAACTGATGTAATTCATAAATGATTCATAACATTTATTTTCTGAAAGGCAAATAAGGTCAGATTTTCATTTTCAACATAAAAAACAAACACAAGCTCATGAAGTGTGTGTGTATGTGTGTGTTTAATGGGAAGCATCCGGAATATCTTACTAATATTTGGGCAAACCAGAATTCTTTGCTTTATGTGCTCAACAGATGCCATCCTTAGTACACACTACATACTAAACGTCTAGTGCTCACAGATGGGAAATGTGGTTACATTTGTATTGTTGTTGCTGTCAGCTGAGTTTCTCACCATCACTGCTGTGTCATGATACTTCATGGGAAGGTGTATTTTTTCATGGTTGTGCTAATTTAGTAGCCCAGCATTTGGGTCTGTAGTGTGGAAGGGAAAGTTGAAAACAGTTGATTTTCCACAGTTGAAAATGGTCCCTTATCAAGACATAAAGACTCAGTGGGAGAGAAGGTCATGAGGAACAGAGTGAAATATGCCATGATATGTACACACCTTATTTTATCAGCACAGAAGGCTAGTTTTGTTATATAAAACAAATTAAATGTAAACGCAGCTTTATGTAGCATGAGTACCCGCACAACAGCACTCATAGTATCTTTAACCACTGTGTGTATTTACCTCGCATACTAACTGCCAATCAGAAAATATAGGAGCGCCTCTCTAGTGATGGATAATCACTGGAAACTGCATCAAATAGTATGGGAAGTAAAGTATTAATTACATTTCCCCAAAAGTATGTAGTACCCCTTTATAAAGAAAGTATTATAAAAAACAAAATGTAAATTAACAAATTAAACATCACATTTCAATATAAAATGTATATGTCAAATGTAAAATGACAGGTTTTGATTTCTCAAATTTTTAGTGGTATACACTTAGTTACCAACACAATGAAGTAAACCTTTATACTCAGGTATGCAACCCACATAACCATTAGAGTTCAGTTCGGTCTTTATAAAGTTCAGATTCTCAATCACTTATCTCAGCTCCAACGATGTAACAGTAATTTACAGTCCAAAGTGTCCAGAACTGCTTTCCTCCTAAAGTGAAAGTTTTAGTTTTTATAAATCTTCTTAACTTTTATCCTCTTCTTTCTTTAGATTTAATCTGAGTAAATCAAAGCAATCCACATTAAAACCTGACCTATTAAAAAAGACAGCGACTCAATGAAACAATAATTCTACATAGTTTCCAACTCAATAAAACAAACACTTTCAGATAAGTATTTTACCGTATCACGGTAAACTTTCTGTTTACCAGAATTTAACAATAACATCTAAATTTGCTAGTATTACTTTCCCCTACAGACCTACAGGCTACATGAACTGCAACTCACGTGATTAGCAATCTCAACAATTTAACTCTTAATAACAGTAATAAAATACACAAAATACATACAATAATTTAAATGAACATTTAACACTTAAACTGTTGTCATGTGTTTTTTTAACAATAAACAACATTTATTCAGTAATCACAATATCCAGTAATCCCGTGTAAAACAAAAAAAAATCCTTCTGAACAAAATAATTACTGGGTGTCAGCAATTTAAATCTCCCCTCTTGAATTACAACAAGATTTCAATCTTATTTCACTTTTTAAAGTATATTTTTCCTTAATTAGAAGCTCTAAGTCAAGTTCTCAATCCTGTCTGTGGCTTCTTAATTCTACTCACTCATTAGAGAACAGCGTCTCATTGGTCAACTAACTCATTAGAGAACAGCGTCTCATTGGTCAACTAGCTCATATTCAACTTTTTCTTATTTCCACATTTTTCAATTTTCACTATTTATTTACAATTTACTTAAGGTAAATAATTATATAGACGTGAACTTTTAATAATATCACAAAACTATTTATAATAGTTTATACAAAAATAATTTGTATAAATACCCTGGAACAAAAGTAAGTCCGGGTTACACTTTGATGGCAGTCGTGTCACATTCACTGATTTCTGGTACAAAGGACGAGACGTGGCTGCGGGTGCCAGGATGGAAGTAAACAGGCATTTACACTTTTACATTTATTACTTATTTATCTTACATGTTACACATGTTAATGGTAAGTCTATGGAATTTTCCCCCATTTTTTTGTGCGCCTTAAAAACATTGTACACCCGATCGCTCATTCGTAGGTCTACAACAAACAGTATTTACACCACTACTAATCAGCTTAAATACAACAACGGTACTATTAGCACTGTTCCAAACTTTTAATTACATTATCCAAAACACCAACAGGTTATGATAAATAGTTATAATGCGTTTTAACAGCATTTTATGTGAAGAAAACCATTTTTAAAAAGGGACATTTTTTTACAGTTATTTACAGTTACAGGTTTTCTTGTTATTTTTGCACCATTTACTCGAGTTGACTTTGGCAACGAGATGCCACCTGCTGGATGTGTTGACAGTTTTTTGGTCTGACAAGTCCTGTGGTATTTTGAGTGTTCAAAAAATCACCTTCAGCATTCAGCCCAACCCTCTTGCATCATGGCAGCAACGTTTGAAAATGGGCAAATAGTTAATTAAAATTAAGTTTTAAACGTTGGTTTTAAGTCAATTTTAAATCTGTCCAGACATGAGCATATTTACTCTCCGATTAATGCAGGATATTAGCATTCGTCACTTCATTGTGAGAACTAAGCTGATGCAGTGAATTTGTGTGTGAATACACGCTTTGTGTTAATTAGCTAGCAGGGGCGCGCTGAGGCGCTGCTCCACGAAACAACTTCATGTCACAACATGTCATAAAGCCGACACTCAGCCCCGTCTGAACTTATCACCAAACCAATTAGTGTGAATAAAGTGACTGGTGAAGCTCCCGCTTGTAGATCACGATCGTGTGTGAAAAGGGCAGCAGGTCGTGCTGCCATGAAGATCTGTAAAGTGAGGCCTGCGCATCTTTACCTCAGCTAACAAAAGAAAAGAAGGCCACTAGGACGGGTTATGTCAACCGGATGAGAGTCATACGGGCGAGTTTTAGTCATGGTGTGTTTCTGCTCTTTCCCGCAGGTCTCCACAGAATGGAGCGAGAATGAGCAGAGAGCGGCCGATAGTGAAGCATGCACTGGAGACTCATTGTAGTCACTTACTTCCTGTTTATATGGGACCATATAACAGTTCAGTCTTCCCGCCAAGAGCCCTCGGCCAACGAGCAGCATGTTACCAAGCAGTTTGATTGGCTCATCTCTGACCGTGGCCCTTTCCACCACTCGAAGGGCTACCTCTCCTTCATGGAAAGATTTCGTCAAGGATTTACGACCCGATATAAAATCTATAGGTGAGTACGCAGACTGTTTACTG
>JAZGTI010019911.1:0-10861 GCA_036877585.1 Botia kubotai | reverse complement strand
GACACTGGTAGGGAATTATGGGCATATTCAACCCACGACAGCTGTTGGCACCAGGAATTCGGACGTTGGGACGTCAGACAGCGGAGCGTTCTTTCAAGATCCTGGTTGGCCTGTTCACATTGCCCGTTGGTCTGGGGATGAAAACCGGATGACAGACTTGATGTGGCCCCGATCTGTCGACAGAATTCCTGCCAGAAACGAGAGATGAACTGCGGTTCCCTGTCGGACACAATGTCAACCGGAAGGCCGTGCAGCCGGAAAACATGGTCGACCAATAACTGTGCAGTCTCCCGGGCAGAGGGTAATTTGGGAATAGGGATGAAATGGGCCGCTTTAGAGAAGCAATCCACCACAGTCAAGATGACAGTGTTACCTGCGGACTCTGGAAGACCAGTGACAAAGTCGATGGCAAGATGAGACCAGGGACGAGACGGACAGGGAGAGGTCGCAGCAGACCAACCGGCTGGGCATTGGACGTCTTATTCTGAGTGCAAACGGAACAAGCCAACACAAACTGTCTGACATCTGGCCTCATAGAAGGCCACCAGAATCGTTGCCGGATGGCAGCCAATGATCTCCGAATCCCTGGATGGCAAGACAGTCTGGACGAGTGAGCCCACTGGAGGACATCAGGACGGAGTGCAGCCGGCACGAATAGACGACCCTCCAGACACCCTCCTGGCACTTCGACTCCCCTACCGGCCTGTCTCACTCGACATTCGATCCCCCAGGAGAGAGCCCCTACGACAACCCCCTTAGAAAGGATTGGCTCGGCCGGAGAACTCTCCCCGGAGGACTCGAATACTCGAGAGAGAGCATCAGGCTTGACATTCTTGGAACCGGGCCGATAGGAGAGAGAGAAGTTGAACCGGCCAAAGAAGAGTGCCCATCGGGCCTGCCTCGAGCTCAACCTCTTGGCCGAACGGATATATTCGAGGTTCTTATGATCCGTCCAAACCAAGAAGGGCTGCGCTGCTCCCTCCAACCAGTGGCGCCACTCCTCCAACGCTACCTTGACCGCCAACAGCTCCCGATTGCCGATATCGTAGTTCCGTTCGGCGGGACTCAGCTTCTTAGACAGAAAGGCGCATGGGTGGACCTTGCCGTCGGACTCTGATCTCTGGGACAGAACTGCTCCTACTCCAACTACAGAAGCGTCCACCTCCACGATGAACTGCCGTTCCGGATCTGAAAAACAAAGGATCGGAGCAGAGGTGAATCGGGATCTTAACTCACCAAAGGCCTCCTGAGCCCGTGAATTCCATTTAAATGGTAGAGAATGGAACAGATTCGGCATGGAATACGCACTTCTCCGCCTTGACATAGAGTTGGTTAGTTAATAATCGTTGGAGAACCCTTTGAACGTGCTGGACATGGACCTGGAGAGATGGGGAAAAATAAGAATGTCATCCAGATAGACAAAGACAAATTTATTAATCATGTCAGCCAACACGTCATTTATCAGGGCCTGGAAGACAGCCGGAGCGTTCGTGAGACCGAATGGCAAGACTCGATATTCAAAATGACCCCGGGGAGTATTAAAGGCTGTCTTCCACTCATCGCCCTCGAACATCGGCACCCTTGCAAATCTGTCAGAAAATGCAACACTTCTCTCAGAAAATTGTTCTAATTGCAAATGTTTTGGTATTCACATGCTTATTGTTTTTGGTTGCACTTGAAAAACAAAAAATCAGAGAAGAAAAGTCAAATCCGATTGGCTTTTGTCAAAATTGTAAGAAATAATTGGTTTTCAAGCATGTGATGCTCCTGTAATTTGTATTTAGACACATCTGTGGCAAGTAACAGGTGTGGGCAATATAGTAATCACACGTGCAACCAGTTAAAATGGAGAAAAAGTACTCAACCTTTGTGTCGTGTGTCACACTGAGCATGGAGAAAAGAAAGAAGTATAAAGAGTTGTCTGTGGATTTGAGAGAAATTGTGGGAAAATTTGGACAATCTCAAGGCTACAAGTCCATATCCAGAGATCTTAATGATCCTGTGTCCACTGTGCAAAATATCATCAAGAGGTTTACAGCCCATGGCATGGATTAAAGGGGATGCTATGGTAGGAGAATTAAGGAGGACACAAAGGCATAAAAAAGCAATGCTGGAGTTTGCCAAGACTGGAGTTTGCCCAAACTTCTGGGAGAACGTATTGTGTACCGATGAGACAAAAGTAGAGCTTTTTGATTAAGGACATCATGGCACAGTTTACAGATAAAGAAATGAGGCCTTCAAAGAAAAGAACAAAGATGTTTTGGGGTTGCTTTGCTGCCTCTGGCCCTGGATGCCTTGACTGTGTGAATGGTATCATGAAATCTGATAATTACCAAAAATTTTTGGTGGCGCAACGTAGTGGCCAGTGTCAGAAAGCTGCGTCTCCACCAGAGGTCATGGGTCTTCCAGCAGGACAATGACCCGAAACACAAAGCGCTGGTGAGTTCTGAAATTGCCAGCAATGAGTCCAGATCTGAATCCCATAGAACACCTGTGGAGAGATCTCAAAACAGCAGTTGGGAGAAGGCATCCTTAAAATCTGAACGACCTGGAGCAGTTTGCAAAAGAAGAGTAGTCCAAAATTCCAGTAGAGAGGTGTAAGAAACTAATTAATGGTTACAGGAAGCAATTGATTTCAGTTATTTTTTTCCAAAGGGGGTGGTACCAAATATTAAGTTAAGGGTGCCAATAATTTTGTCCAGTGCATTTTTTTGTGTTGTTCCAATGCAAACCAATGTTCCTGCTTTCCTGTAGCTCAGTGGTTAGAGCATGGCGTTAACAACGCCAAGGTCATGGGTTCGATCCCAGGGATTGCACATACTCAATGTATAGTGGTCAATGTGTAGTATAATACAATGTAAGTCGCTTTGGATAAAAGCGTCTGCCAAATGCCTAAATGTAAATGTAAACAAAAACTAAACATGCGAGTACCAAAACATTTGCAACTGCAACAATTTTCTGAGAGAAGTGTTGCTTTTTGTGAAAGAATTGCAAGGGTGCCGATATTTTTGGCCATGACTGTACATAATAAACAATGATAAAATAATTATATTATACTGTAATATTGTTAATTTGACTGTAGGACTGTCAATCAAGAAATAATTTAACTCAGATAAATTAGTAATAATGTTTCAAACAGAGATGGTGGTAGACAGGCAAAAGGTATGAACTACAACTTTAAATATAATTCAGATTATTCATTAACTTTGACCTGCAGCATCTGGTAACTTGACAGACCAACAGCTTGACAGACATATGCATGATGACATTACTGGAGAAAGAATACAGAGCAGTTCTGGAAGTTAAGGTTCTGTCAGGTTCTGGAAGTAAAAAAATAACGATAGCTTTTAGGGACAGACTTGCTACACCCAATTGACTAGATTTTGACTTGACAAAAACAATGCATCTTCACAGGACAGCAAACGCAAAGGCATTTAATAGGAGAAGAACTAGGAAGAGCAACAACGGTACCAATTTGAGGGGAATAAACTAATGATTGGATGATAACAAGGAAACGAGGAAAACTCAAGACTGCAGAGCATATGGCACACATAAAACAATGGTCATGAGCACAAATCACAGCATGTTTTTCGGTCCTGACATCATGCACAGGAACCAAGACTGGGACTAGAGTGTCACATCCAAACAAATGCTCTAACAAAGCAAGAACATAAAACAAGTACTTTACACGTGTTACGTCTCTGATGTAACTAACTAATTCAAACAAACCCCTAATCTATAAAATAAAAATGTAAAAAAAAAGTCTTCAACGCCGAAGCGTCCTAAACTATACTGAATACAAAAAAAATGTAGGTATGTAGGTCACATGACTTACTATGTAACGCTCATCTTAAGTAAAGCAGGCTACACAAAAAAATTGTCCTGTTACCTCTTTAACTCTTTTATTTAAAAAAAATTGAAAAAATATATACATAAAGAGAGAAATCCTGCGATCGATCGCTAAGAGCACGAGGAGCGTTGCTGCTGAACACACTAATCCGACGTCTTTTATCATAAGTGCAGAATGAGAAGAAAGAAAGTCCACAACACTCGACGGGGCAATACAAACAAAGGGGCAACGAAAACAGCTGTTATACATCAGTAATCAAATTAACATTTTCTCAACAGCTTTATAAATAGTTCCCTTTCATGAGTCTGTGCTACATAGATCCCCCCAGCCAACGATGTTGGAGGTGAGTGTCCATAATAAAGCTTCAAATTTACCACATTTACCCATCACATCAGTTTTAGGTGGGTTGCCCCAGCACACAGTGTAATTTATTGGCATTGTTTTACTTTTTATTTCAGCTGGACCCTCCCACTTGGGCGCTTGCTTGGCGGAGAATTTGTTCAAGGCACTGGAAAGAGGATAGGTTTTTAACCAAACTAGGTCACCCATTTGGTTAAAACTGTCATCCTCATTCTGTTCTTCACCTCCTCCGCCATGATGTTCTGTCTTTCCACCAGGAAATGCAGCCTGATCAGGTGAAGGTGGTCAGTGGATCAAGCGTTCCAGTGGTCCCAGCACTTGCCTACCCGACATGAGCTCAGCAGGTGTCTTCCCTGTGCTTTGTGTTAATGGCATAGTGGAATTAAGGTAGCCACTGGTCCCAGGTTTGATGTTGTTGGCCAACGTAGGCAACAATCATTGTTTTTACAGTCCGGTTGATTCTTTCTTTAAAATTTGCTTGTGAATGTTAGCTTGTGGTAAGTCTCTGCACACAATCCCATGTCTTACACAGATCGCCCAGAATGGCGGAGGTGAACCTCTGTCTGACACCAGGAACTTAGGGACTCCCCACCTTGTAAAAATCTCCTCCCAGAGAATCTTCACGATTTTCTGGGTCTTGGCATCCCTAAGTGGAAACATCTCCACCCACTTCGTATAATAATCGGCAGTGACAAGGAGGTAAGTGTTCTATTTCTTACTGGTGGGAAGGGACCCATTAGATCCACCCCTGGGATGTGTCCAGGCTCTGTGATCTGTGAACTTTGCAGAAGTAAAGATGGTTTTGTATTGCTGGGCTTATAATTCTGACATACCTCACAGCTCTTGATGAATTGTCACATGTTCCTTCTGACGGATGGCCACCTCTAGGATTTTCAGCAGTGTTTTAGCTGTACAAGATGGCCTCTTGTATAATAGTGCATGAAGTCAGTTCTCAGTGTCTGTGGTACCACCAGCTGATATTTTTCTCCTTTATTTTTCAAAGGAACTTTGCAGTACCACACCCCTTGGTGGTCTTCAAAAGTGATGGGCTGTTCTTTGGCTTACCTAGGTTGGATGCCAGAGGGCAGGTGAGTGATGGTATTATTCACACATTGAGCTTTAGCAATTTCTTCCAAGGAATGAGGTATGGTAGACAAGTGATGAGAAGTTATGGAGAGACATGGGACAGTATGACTAGAAGCTGGCTCGCATACCATGGACAAGGCATCTGGACCCATGTTGAGGCAGCCTTTCCTGTGATGGGCCTGAACGTTAAATTGTTGTAGTCTATGAGTCCTGCGTTTGAGGCGTGAGGAGGTTTTGGGGCAGTTGAAGACCCAGCGAGTGCAGCATCATCTGTAAAGACATCAAAAGGCCTCCCCTCCAGGTAATGCCTCCACTTTTCAACAACTGAAACCACAGCTAGACATTCTTTTTCCGACATACTATAATTTTTTTCTGCTCCTGTTAAAGTCTGTGAAGCATACGCCACCACCTTTTCTCCTTCCGCAGAGTGTTGGAAGAGGATAGCACCCAGTCCTACATCACTCGCATCCGTGTGCACTTGGAAGGCTTTGTTGAGGTCTGGTTGGATGAGCACAGGTGAGTTCTGCAGTGCTTGTTTAAGTGCATTCATGCTCCTCTGACATTCTGGTGTCAACTCCCACTTAACTCCTTTCTTTTTAAGGTGGATCAATGGAGCAGCGATGTCAGCACAGTGGGGTATGACTTTAGGATACCCCCTGCCAAGCCCAGAAATCTTTGCAGAGCTTTAATGTCTTGCGGTGGGGGGAACTCTGCAACAGCCCAGGTTTTCCTTTTCAAAGACTATAGGGCCGAGGAACTTGAGCTGTTGTTTGAAGATGTGGCATTCTTCATATTCAATGTCAGGTTGGCTTGGGTGAGTTTATGGAAAACCGTGTTGAGATGTTGAATGTGCTGCTGTAATGTCTTTGAATACATGATGATATCGTTGATGTAGATGAAACAGATCTTCCCCATTAAATCTGCCAGAACTCTCACCATCAAATGCTGGAAGGTGGCTATGGAGTTTCTGAGACCATATGGCACAGACTTGAATTGAAATGGCCCTTTGGTGGTGATAAAAGCGGTCTTCTCTTTACTCACCTCCTCCATCTCCACCTGCTGGTAACAAGACCGCAGATCCAATGCACTAAACCAGAAGGCGCCTTCCAGGGATTCTAGGATGTCATAAATCAGAGGCATTGGGTAAGTGTCAGGTAGAGTCTTGCTGTTTAACTTCCTGTAATCCACACGGAACCTGCACTAACCATCAGGTTTGGGGACGAGGATCACAGGTGAAGACCAAGGCAAGAAGGAGCGCTCAATGATGTTGTCTTGGATCATCTGGTCAACTTGTTCCTCAATTATCTGGTTTTTGAGGGGTGAAACTCTGTATGCCTGTGATTTGAAAGGTATGTCATCCATCAATGTGATCTTGTGTTGTACGACTGATCTCTTACCCAGGCTGCTTGAAGTGGTGCGTGGCCAGGTGGAGATCAACTTTAGCAACTCTTCCTGATTGTCAAAGTCCTATGGTTTCCTTTTAAGTGAAGGGTGAAGGACATTAGTTCGGGAAGTCTGCCAGTTGGTGGTAATGCATAGTATAGATTCACCTCAGCAGCTGTCAGTGAATAAGTTTGTTTCGAAGGTGTTGGCCGACCTGCTGTAACCTGTGATGACAGAAAAGGGTAATATGTGTATCCTTTTCCAGATCTTAATTCATACCTGCCTTGGCCCACTTCCAACACCGCTCCAGTGGCATTCAGGAAGTCCAACCCAGCAATAAGAGGAAAGGCGAGGTGAGTGTTTTTCGGGATATATGTATCCACCATGAAATCTTGAACATGCCAGTGATATTGTAACTTCGCAGGTCTCTAGACTGGTGAATCATTTCGTCTGCCATGATAAATCTCTGAGGGGCAGAGGTAATGACTGCTCAGCTGTGTCCACAGACTTTCCTGCATCAAGGTGTAAGAGCTTCTTGTGTCTAACACTGCCTTTATCTTCTGACCATTTACCCTTACAGGAACACAAGGAGAGAAGTGACTGGATGATGTTGTGCCAGGGTCAGTCAAGCCAGGCTTTTGTTGTAGGTACGGTCTGCAGGTTTCTTGGTGTTATCTTTGCCACTTTGACTACCAACCTTTTTCTAGGTTGATGTTGTTGAGGATCCGGCTGACCAGCTCTTCCTCTAAGATCGGAGAGCCAGTTCCTTCAGGACTGTACTCTGAGTACCTTTGAACTTTCTCCAGAAAGTTCTCCCACTGCTTAATGAAGTTGAGCACTTTTGCAGTCTCGCAGGAGTTGCCAAAAGAGGGTTACTCTAGGCGGATGGGAGGACGAGCACAAAATGAGGACGAGCCAGCCATAACTGAGAAGATAAGTACATTAGGTGGGTGAGTATGCACAGGAGAAGTTACATTATAAGTAATATTGTCAGCTGGATGAGTTGGACCTTTCTGTTTAATATTGACCTGTCCTGGGGTCTGTGGACAATTGACCGTTGAAATGTGGAAGGGAGCTGGTGAGTAGGCCTGTAATCTGGAGATTGTGGGAGTACTGGTAAGTCTTAGCTTTTTTCTAATTTTTCCAATGATTTTAGGAAAAAATCCTACAACCCAACCAAGCTACTATCCACTGCCTGCCTGAATTACAGTACTGTCTATTGACTGTTTTAAAATGTTTCATATTTTGTATTTTTTGATTGAGAGCCAATAAATCCACCTTTTACTTGTGCCATGTCTGCCTGCATTGCTTGTACAACTTTACCACTTAAAATACTACTCCCTTCATCATCATCAGACTGATCAGAGTCAGAAACGTACAATGAACTTATCATAGACGTTATTTCAGCAGTAGGATTGCGTCTGGTGACAAATGGGCGAGCTGTAAAATCCACATCTGTATGTTCAACAATCTCTTGTTCGTTTACAGGTGTACCTAAGTTTTCAGTATTCATCAGTAACATCAGTAAGTGCATCAATACTTGTTACATCCATTCTGTAAATTATACAACTCTAAACAAATACAGCAAAAGAGGTTCCCTATACGGGCCACCAATATGTAACACTCAGCTTAAGTAAAGCAGGCTACACAAATAAAATTGTCCTGTTACCTTTTTAACTCTTTTGTTTCAATGGATGCAGGTATAATAAATAGACATGGAAAAAAAATCAACTTTGAGGATCAGCGCTGTTCTGTGATGAGGTCCATGATAAAATAATCCCACTCAACAGATATTTTAATAAATTCAATTTATACTCTGGAAAGAGTGTCTGCAAACACATTTTCAACCCCCATTTTATGTCTAATCTCAATATTACAATTCTGAAGCAAAAGAGACCACTGAGTCAATTTTGATTGTACATTCTAGAGAAAACATCTACGGTCTGTGATTATTAGGACTCCAGTCTGATCGTCCTGGGTTTGTATTGTTTATATGTTGTGTCGGAGCATGCAGTCTGTTTGACAGTTTGCCACATACTCCGTTGTCTGTATCTGCCCTGCCCCTCTCATTTTATTCCAGCTGTCTTTCATTTCTGTCATCACTCACACCTGTTCATTCTTAATCACTTACCTTTACATTCCTCTTGTGTTTCTCCAGTCTTTGTCAGAGCGTTTTTTCCTAGTTGTGTTGTTCTTATCTGAGTGATTGTTTCCCGAGTTATCTTCCGAGTTGTTCCTAGTTGTTGTTCCGTCTTGTCCAGTCCAGTCTGTTTTGGTTTCAGGCCATCTTTATTTTGTCTTTGTTGTGCCGCAGCTCATCTCCTTCCTGCTCTCCACCTGATCACCTGCATCTCTGCCCAGCCATTCCCGTTTGTCCGACACTCCTGCCCTGCCCGTCATCCTCCCGAGGTCCCGCTTCATAATTGTCTGTGACTTTGTTAATAAATGTACTCACTATTGGATCCCCTCTCTCTCTCTGTGTATTCAATGCTTGCAGAACGCTCTGACCAAACAAGATGGATTCAGTTTGCCAGTTCGCTGGAGATGGATCGTATTTACGCTGGCATGGCGGACCTCCAGCTCACCATCTGTGAACTGCAGCGGGACGTCACGGTGGGATGCAATGCTCTCTGGTCTTCGCACTACAACCCTGGTGATTCTATTCTGAGCAGCGTAAGATCGCCCTGCTCATTGGGAAAGCTCGGGAATGGGGGACAGCGGTCTGGGACATGAGAGCTCCATGTGTCAACACCTTCGAGGACTTCAGGCAGGAGATGACCAAGCTGTTCGACTGGGGTGACGGGGCAGCGTCACGGCTGATAGGGTTATCACAGGAGGACCGCTCTGTCACAGATTTCACTGTGGAGTTTCAGACCCTGGTGGCCTCCTGCAGTTGGAATGACAGGGCCCTTCATTCCCGTTTTTTGGCTGGGATGGCGAAGGAAATCCAGGACGAGATCACCATCCGCGAGCCGCCCAAGGACCTAAATAATCTCATTAATCTGGTGCTACACGTCAAGACATGACTCAACCTTTGTCGACAGCGTCGGGCTGCTTGCACATTCCCCTGAGCCCATGCAGCTGGGAAGGATGAAGCTCTCCTCCCGGCAAAGACTCAGGACCTGTGCCTCTACTGCAGGCAATCAGGCCACTTTATCCGATTCTGCCCACTAAAAGACAAGGCCCATCGGTAATGCAGAGAGCATTGATGGGCTGTGCGGCGAGAGTCTCTCCTTAATCTTTGTGTTTGTTTGAGTCTTGTGTTTTGTTTCAGGGGGTGTCTACTCTGGCTAAGACGTTGGTGGACTCCGGGTTGGAGGGTAATTTCATGGATGGTCAGTTCGCAGCCTACTTAGGTCTAATCCCAGTTTCCTTGTCTGAACCTCTCCCCGTTGTATCCTTAGCTGGTCATCTCATGGTCACCATCACGCACACCACACCCTCTGTATGTCTGTCGTCTCGGGCAATCATCGTGAGGAGATTGTGTTTTTTTTTTAACGGAATCACTCGGTACCCCATAATTTTTGGGGTATCCATGGTTGCAGTGACACAATCCTCACGTTGATTGGTCGAGACAGTCTGTTTTAGCCTGGAACCCATTTTGTCATTTGCCTTGCTTGGGTGCTGCCTCTCTTCCCATGTCTGTTTCCCCTGTGTTTCAGGAAGAGGCGTCTGATCTTTCTGGAGTCCTGAAAGAGTACCACAATCTTCGGATGGTGTTCAGTAAGTCCCAGGCTATGTCGCTTCCACCTCACTGGCACTACGATTGCGCCATAGATCTTCTCCCAGGCACTTCTCCGCCTCGGTGTCAGTTATTTTCCCTGTCTGGTCCTGAAAGAGAGGCAATGGACAAGTATATTGAAGAGTCGTTCAGAGCTGGGTTCATCTGTCCCTCCTTTTCTCCAGCTGGTGCTGGGTTCTTTTTTGTTAAGAAGATGGGCGGCTCTCTGCATCTAAATGACATAGCTGTTAAGAATCGGTATCCCCTACCGCTTATGTCTTCCGCCTTCGAGACAAGGCAAGACACAGGTAATAAAAACAATAATATACAATATACAAATATTGTATATACAAATATACAATATAAAAATATACAGAAAAATAGAAATATACAGAATATACAGAACAGTGTACAAATGGCAAAAATACAAAATGTAATATAGACATAGACATTCAGGTGTG
>JAZGTI010019910.1:0-10861 GCA_036877585.1 Botia kubotai | reverse complement strand
GGAACATCTCTTGTTTTACCCTTAAAGTCACTAATCAGGGAATCTGCATTTCAATTCAATTCCGGCAAATCTGTAGCGCAAAAGCGGAATCAAAGTTTCGGGATCACAGGAGGATCAGGAAAAGGAAAAGGTTGTAGAGGAGCCGAGATGAAAGGGGCAGGTGAGGGCGCTTGTAAAGGTGACATTAGAGAGTGTTTTTACTCCGTGCACACTAATGAGGAGAGAAAGACAAAGAGACAGAGAGGGAGAGAGAGAGCAGTGTCAAACATATTTTTCTTCAAACCCTCAGAACCGCGCGTGCAGAGTTTACACATCCTCGTACTTCAAAAGGCGCAATTTTTCATTCTCCTAAGGTGGTGATCTGGCTTATTTTTAGTCCCGGTCTTCATTGAAACATCCCGATGCCTCAGGCAGCTTGTTCTTTTATGCCATTATTAAAGTCATGTTTTCAATGCTACACACCGGCGTGTGATAGAAAAGGTTCTGTTAGGGTTCGCTTTGAAGTGCTGTACTATGTAAACCGTGAATCTCCGATACACAGTGCACAGGATCTCCGCTCAGCAACCCTGACATGTCAGTCTACACCTTATAGAGTCTCAGGTGTAGACTGACACGTATTCCCTAATTGCTCCTCGATCTATCGCTGCTTGAGTGACAGCCAAATCCATCTTGTAAATTAATACCCTCAAAAAGCAGATATTATGGTTTCCTGTCTTTTCCTATACTTAACATTTCAAAACAATACAATTCCAAAAGGGGTAGAGAGGGATGTTTTGCTAAACCCACAATTGTCCAATCTATCCCCCTAGCTAACAATTTAGCCAGGGGGATGTAGGAATGTAACCCTAATGTTTCCGTTAAGTAACAAAATTGTTAAAAATGGAACACTTGATATGTAGGATATAACATTCAAATAATACTACTAATGTTACTGCAGGAACGTTTTTGATTTGAGAGAACCCGTAAAGAACTTTAGCCAACATTCTGAGAACGTTCCCTGTTACTTTATCTAAACACAGCATGGCTTCCATTAAATCCAGACCCCTCTCAAAGCACGTCTGAAGTACATTAAGAGAGAAGATGATGGAAGTGGGGTGGGAGTTAGTGTGTATATGAAGCACACGTTGGGTGTCTGCATCTCAACACTCGACACATACTGCGACCCCAGACGGCTGAAACTCTGTTTTTACTCCCTGATCTTAGCGACTGAAAATCGTTTTCAGTAAGGATTACCAAATGTGGCCATCTCTGGCTGACACAAATGAACGCAGATGAAGTTTTCCATTTTACAGACTGTTTATGTCTTGTGGATTCCTCCCTCTGGATGAGAGGGGTTTGATCTTTTGACTTGTAATGGATGGTGGAGACCACAGCCCCTTTCTGCGGCCAAGGAATTTCCAATACAAATGATCACTCGTCAAATGCACATAAGCACTAACACACACACACATTTCACTGTATTAGTGAAGATGTCTTCCAAAAGGAACGTTCTCAGAACATTGGCTAACATTCTCTAAAAGTTCTCTCAACGTTATTAAAAATGTTCTTAAAGTAATTTTAAATATATATAGTTAGTGGAATGTTTAAAAACGTAATTAAAAATGTTTGAATATTATTTATGACCAAGCCATGTTAATACAACACCTTAAAACGTTCATTTTGAATGTTTTTGTTACTTAACGGAAACATCAGGGAAGCGCTACTACAACCTAAAATTGTTAGCTGGGTAATTTCTATTTAGCAGACATGTTGTATTCAGAGTGACCTACAGAGCACTGACTCCAAGAGTAGCTCACTTACAGCAGCTTACTCAAGCACACAAAGACAACTGGACAGAACTGTGATCTCATTCACTCTCCAATTTCAGCACCGCAGGTTATTGAACCTGCAACCTGTGTGTGGAGATCAAGTCTTTAACCATTAGGTCACCACCCCATGCCACACAAAAACTGGGTCATGTTACAGCTTTCTGAATAATGCAGAACTACCCGTGCTTGTATCTTCTTAAGTTGTCACCGACACCACCAAGCTGGTTCAAGGCTACATTACCTAACATGTGAGCAGTCTGACCTTTTTAGTCAGTTCAGATGGCGGGTACTGCTCTCTGAAAATGCATATAATTAGTTAACCAGTTTGTCATACTTGCCATAAAGTTATTTTAAACAATGTGTAAAAAATAAAGCAATATTTTTCATAAATAATATTTTCATAAACCTAATTTTGACTGCCCAGCTAACAGATAATGTTCTCAGAACATTGGCTAAAGTTTTCTAAACGTTCTCTCCAGATTACCAAAAAGGTTCTTGCAGTAATATTAGTAAAACATTTCTTTAACATTATATCTGGCATTAAAAACATTATTAAGTAGTTAGAATGTTACAGAACATTTCGAATAACATTCTTATAACTAAGCAGTAACGTTAATACAACGTCTCATAAACTTTACATTTGAATGTTTCAAAAAAACCTTTAACATTTTTGTTACCTAATGGAAACGTATGGAAACATTCCTACAACCATATCACATTTGCACTTAGCTTAAATGATGAATCTGTTCAAATAAGTTGTTAAAAATATCCAAAAGCCATTGATCCAAAAATTGCAGCTTGCTATTGTATATGCCTGTGCAAAGACATCCTCAATTATTCTGTTCCTTTTGTCAATTTCAGAAGCACAACAAACAGATTGCCAAAACGTGAACAGACTCTGGCTACAAACCACAACACTCAATTTAGATTTCATGGGGAAGCATTTAGCACACGCTCTTAGCCGCTCAAAAAGTGTTTTTTTGCTGCGCTGTAGCCCTTTTTTAAAACAGACGTCTTGGTCTTGACAGTTCCTAACAAGATCTGAGAGGATAAAACAGACGATTTCCTCAATCTGTGGTTTATGTAATGAGAGAGATGTAGGGGAGAATCTGATACAGAAACCCTGCTGTTAAAGCACTGCGGAAGAGCGGGCTCGAACCGTCCAGCGGCCCGATGGGACGACAACAATGTAAGAAGTGTATCTGTCAGCAGAGCGTTTAACCCGCAGACTTATGAAGACCTGAGACAGTGATGCTATAAATACATTCCATGTGCCCTGTGGTTCCAGTATTCACACGATAATGTGGAGGTTTGGGGTTGAAGGGTAATGAAATCCAAAGCGCTCCCTCTCTCTCTCTCTCTCTCTCTCTCTCTCTCTCTCTCGTTAAAGTTGCTGTAAGAGATATGGGGAATGTCAGCAGCTTGTGAAACATGTGAGTGTGGGATGTCTCCTCCAGGCATGTGTAATTGTTGGAAAGGGACATGAGCGGAGAGAATGAGAGCAGGGCTTTGATCCATTGGTGGTTAACCGTAGCTTAATGAAGGGGAAAAAACAGTGACGCAACTCTCAGCTCAGATGTCACAAAGCTCTAAGTAGCACTTCAATGGCCAAAGCAGGACTAATTTTAACACGACTGGCATGATCAGAGACAGACACACTGACACGTAACTCATAAAAAATCTTAGCGAGAGGGATTTGGAATGATGGTGAAACACGTATTTTTCAGGCAACTGAAGGTGAAAATGTTACTCTCTGTACATCACTTGTTTTCAATCCCTAGATTAAAAATTATGAACTATAATCTATTAAATATAATCACTATAAGATTATTTGTATGTAGATACTGCTATTAGAATAAATCTCACGAAAGCACACCTACATCACATTTCACCCCAAAAACAAAGAAAAAGTAAAAAGCTTTCGAATGATATTATGTTTCTGCCCCGCATTGTGGTGGTCATTTAAATTTTGCAGACTTTTGTTTTTACTTTAATGCATAAAACCGACATGGAATGAGTTTTCTGTAGCATGCTGCAACAGGTGTGGGGTAGATAAAGTCAGACACACACGAGAGAGGAAGGAATAAGATGACACGTCGTCAAGCCTGTAACAAATACTAGCTGAAGACTTTCATCTTTGCCATTAGAGAGAGTTATACGCTAAGACTTACAACACCATAGTCCATAAGGAACATCATGAAACTTCTGAACTTGTACAAGGATCAGATGGTTGTGTTTTGAATCTGGAAGGTGGGAAACTACTTGTTTTTCAAATGACCAGCGCAGAAGTAAAATCAGCATCACAACCCCTCAGAATCCCTCAGGAAAGGGGGCACGGCTGTTAAAAGCGATCACCGCGCTGTGATCTTTAAACACACAGTAACATGAGAAAAGCCAAGCGAACATCTGGTTCTGGTTAGTGCTTTGGAAATCTGATTAAAGGAAAATTTCCTGGCACATTGAAATGTATTCACCGTAATTACTGAGAACAGCTTAGACAGACCAGACCGCAAAGAACTAAACTTGAAACCAGCGTTGTGGTTCGCTCCTCTATTAAATATGAGACATAATAATAACGAGGCAGGGAAGTGGGTCTCTACTGAACAAATTGAGGTGGATGGTGGGGGTTCAGGGGGTGCTGGGCTTGGACTCCAGTTAAAAAACCTCAGACTACAGCAAAATAAAATGTTAATGACAAAGTGCCAAAAGCCTCAGTGTCGTTAGCTTTGATAGACTATCGCTACAACACGAACACAGCCAAGCCAAGAAACTGAATTAAAATCATCCAGGGGGAGAGAAAGCAGGCGTGTGTAAGCTCTCGGTGAAGTCTCTGTGTATACAATAAATCGCATTAGCACTAATAAAAGTTCTGATGGATGACTGCGTTGAGGTGAACTTTAGCAACAAGTCTCCGTTTTCTGTCAAGTTCTGTAATCAGAACCATATGTTGAGTATTTGGTGGAGTGTATTATGGTTTATTGTAAGAGCTCCTTGTGGAAAAAAATACACAAACCCCCAACCAACCCCCGGGGTAGATTTCATTGTGTACACAAACATCTTCCACTTTACATCCTTAGTCTTATTAACACAAAACAGTAACCCTGGAGTAACCCTTGATCATATCTCAGTTTTATATACGAGTATTCAGAACACAGTTTACTTAGTACACTGGAGGCCATGCTAAGCTTCACTGCAAAAGTTTTACAGTCATAAACCTTAACCCTGGGTTATTGTTTTTAACCCTAGGTTTGGGCTAGTTTTAACACTGGGTTACCTTTTACACATATAATTTTGAAAGGGACTAGCACCGTTTCTAACCCTGCATCTATAGCACGGTTAGCACTGATTTTATAGTGTGAAACAAAGGGGTATTATAGAGTTGCACACTAAATTCAACTACACTAATCATCATTTATTAAAATCCCATAACGCGTTACCATGGGATTTGTTTAGCAACTGACAACCAATCATAAACCACCTCAGTGCTGACCTCGCTAATATTCATACGTTTGTACAGCCTCAAAAACGTTCAGGTTCTGAGGAAAACGTTTAAAAATAACAAGTATGTCAAACACACGAACTGGACCGGTGTACAGATTGTATTATTTTGCAGAGTATGTTTTAGAAAACAACATTTCGCACTTACGTGGCGATACTGTCGCAGGTGGACCGGTAGGTGCCCGTGGAGAGCGATGCTCGTTCAATTGACCTCGTGAATATGCAAATGAGAATATTAATCCAGGGTTTACATTACATTACATTAAGAAAGGGTTCATAATCGTAAAATATGAAACAAGAAAACTTTCGTATCCCCGCTCGCTGCAAACTATAGCATGATGACGTCGTGCGTTTTGATGACGTCGTGCACGTCTTTAAAACTCAAACGCTTACTGACAAACGCTTTAGTTTTCATGCGCGTGCAACGTTTATCACCAGTTAAGACATTAAACAAATTATTAAATATAATTATTAATTATTATTACATTGTTCTTTACTACGGACATTGAATAAACAATTACTCAAATGAAATATTAAAGCACTCCCCCCCACCCCCCAAAGGATGACTAGATCAAAAGATAATGTATATTGATTTAAACATATATGGCATAAACATATATGGCATACAAATCAAATGTAAATATAAACAAATGACACAAGTGTCTTCTGTGGTTATTTTATTGTGGTTATTTGGTCAACAATAAACATGTCTGGAGATTAAACTGTTTCCCGCTCTTCCTCCGTTTCCTCCTGATAGAAACGTCAACATTAACAGTGACGTCATCGTGCTACATCATGCATTCGATGCCTTAACGTTCGTCATCAAATGACGACAAGTGTGTAGTACAGAACACAAGAGGGCAGTGTGATTCCTTCCTTTTAAAGTGCACGTCCTGCAACACTTTACTAATCAAAGTACTCACTCTGCACTGAGTTTGGTGGCTGCTTCTTTTCGCTGAAGTACGCTATTAGGTATTTTTTATTTGTGTTTTATATTTCAATACTTTATTTGTAGACTATATTAGTTACAAAGACAAACGACAGTTCATTTGTACATTACATCAAACCTACATTACATTCGTGACTCTATGTTCTTTTGTTTTTGTTAAAAATAATCATTCCAGTGATACACACAAAAATACACACACTCCGGCATGTCCACGTGACTGCTCAACACACGCACTCCTCTCTCATTTTGGCGATCTGAAGCAGAGCCACTCTTGCATCTTCATCCATGTAACCCTGCAAAAGAGGACCGCAGTTCTGTTAAACTTGCATTAAGAACATAAACGCTACAATATTCAGTGGTTCAGTTCAGCACATTATATAAGATAATATACATTAAGAAATTAAGAAAATGTTACCTGTACTGCACTGAGCAAACGTTTCCGATATATTGAAAGCACGTGTTTGTAATGCTTTTCAGAATCCTGCCAATAAAAAAATACAGACAGTTCATTCAGTGCATTCATATTTACATTATGTACAAAAGAATAATGAATAATGCATAAACCTTTATTCAAGTGTACAATGAACGTCACAAGGCTGTTTTGATTGCTTTTCACAAATGACGGTTAAAGCAACAGTACTTTGATGAAAGGGCTGTCGTGTGTAATGCTGTTTTATCAGTCACTCTCCAGTCCAAGGAAAAGTCAAGAAAACAGGCTAACCTCAAAGCAGCAGCCCTTTAGAGTCAATCATACAGTGAGTGACTAACCTCCAGCTGCTGTTGTAGGCTGTGGACCTGAGCCTGAAGGAGGCTCTCCGACTGCAGGGCTTCAGCGGAGCTGATGGGTGATGGCGCGTTGATCTGTTTTCTGTCCTCTCCCGCCAACGCTTCAGAATTCTGAGGCACAAAATACGTGACTCGATTTTTTAATTTTCGGAAGAAAATTTGAGCGGTGCTTATTGTATGTAAAACTGGTTGCCACGATGGTACGGTGTAATTGGCCGTTGCTATGCAGTTGTTACGGTGTTTTGACAGTTTTTAAGCACGTTGCTATGTGGTTGCTAGGATGTTCTGTGTGTTTGCTATACGGGTCCCTAGATGTAGTTTGGGTTCAACTCCAGACTGATTATCAGATTATGTTAAAAACATTTAAATCACATAACAATTATACACACGATACAAAAACAGCCGTAGAATATTCAAATTAAATGTTTATAAAGTATTTTTACCTAAACTGATTTAGGTATGATTATATCATCTGCCTTGAATATCAAGATTTAAGTCTCAATGTAGACTTGGTGATCTAGATACACATAAAGCAATGGACAATGAGTACACAAGCAATAATCATTAACCTTAGCAACTTGAGCCGATGATGTGCTCCTCCTGTCCTTCATGGTGTTGCGTTTGCTTTCTGTTTCGGCTGGCTGCACAGTTTCCTGTGCAGTTCTAGTGACTTCACATCCTCCTCTGTCACTCTCTCTGGAAGAAGATACTTGATTATTTTGCACTTCACTGGGTACTTGGACAGTGCGTGTCACTCTGTGTTCACCTCTCTGAGCATCCTTCTCTTCTGTGTGAGAAATGTTCACACCGCCCTGGTTTTGTCTCCTCTCCATCTCCTCAATGGTCACTTTGAGCTGCTCTAATTCTTTCTCTTTTTCCTCCAGTAGAGCCACAGGGACAAACCTGGCCTTCAGGGCCTCCTGGATGGTGTCCAGCTCGGCCTTCTGTTCCTGGAGCTCTTTCAGCAAGCTCCGGTTCTCTTCCTGAGCACACTGATACTTCTGCAGAGCTCTGGCTTCAGTCTGCTGCAGCGTGCTGTTCAGCGAGGCTACTGCGGTCATGTGCTCAGCCTTGCTGATGTAGCTCTCCAGATCTATGGTGGGTTCACGTGTCTTGTCGGGGAGATCAGTCATGGTGCTCTTTGTGTCTGTGGGGCGCCAATCTGACGGGGTCTGCGCCTCCTTACACAACTTCTCAACTTTCTGTGTCTCCACAGCTGCTAACCTGGTCTTCAATGTGTTTATCTGCTCCTCTCTCCTAAGCAGCTCCTGGGAAAGCCGGCTAAGTTCCTGCCTTAAGGAGTTCTGGTTCTCCTTTTGCTGCTCCACCTCCCTCCTGCTCTGGCTGAGATCCGTCTGCATTCTCCCCAATTCTGCTACGGCTGCCTCTCGCTGAACTTTGGCCTCTTGAACCTGGACTCTCAGCTCCTCCATTAGATGCTCCCTAACAGCCACCAGATGAGCTTGCATCTGCCTTACTCTGGTCTCTGAGCCAGCCATCCTCCTCTGCACCTCACCCAGGGCCTCTTCCAGCTCCCATGCCCGACTGTGGGCCGCATGCAGGGCTTGGTCACTGCTCCTCCTCAGGCCTTCATACTCTTGGATACGCAGGGCCAGCGCTGCATCCAACCTTTGAACCTCCACTTCTGCTGCTTCTTGTCTTCTCCGTGAGTCTCTTAGTTCTTTTCTAAGAGCCTCCACTTCACCGGGCAGTAAGTCCACTGACATGGGAGCAGATCTCATTGGGGCAGGAGCTGACTGTGCAAGCCTGACCTAAATTATTCACAGGGGTATTTTTCACAGTCATTTTTCCATTTAAGTTCATTTCCCTTAACTTCTCAGTTTGATAGGAATAGGATATAAAATATGGCTGGTGTCAAACGAGAATACCGTTCCTTAATCTTTCAATTCCCTCAGAAATGAGCGCTCACTTTATAAAGAGACTCAGCTGCATTACTTGGTGAAGAAGGTCTTAAAGGGATAGTTCACCCAAAAATGTTCTCACATTATACATTGACCCTCTTACAACCAAACTAACCATAACGTCTGAAAAACTGGACACTTTAAACGCTCCCAGTACTTTCAAAATAAAATTGTCAGTACACAGATTAAGTCAATCTGCAAATAGGAGGTTAGCTAAACTTACAAATACATGTTAACGACTGTCTTTAAATGAATAAGGTCGAATCAGGTTAACATACCTGCATGGAATCCAAATGATGACTCTGTTTGACATCTTTTCCTATAAGGAACAGAAATAATGTTCAGAACAATTGAAGCTTAGACCTGGAAAACGTTCTGGAAAACTGTTGCCTTCATGTTCCAACACGTCCAACTGTCAATGTTTAAAAAAAGATACAAACAACATGTCTCTTACCCTCTTTGAAGCTGCTATGGCTGCCATGTGCCCTCTGTAATACAGACATAACCTTTCACTGATGACATGCACAACTGATCACATAACCACAATCAGCTACAAATAACTACCCGATCAGATGTGATTTATAAGAAACTCACTGTGGGAGGTTCTGACAATACGTTCTCCATCCTGACTGATCCTGTTTTGTTCCACCCAATTCCTGCAGGCGAGGGTTTCGTCTGAGCAGTTATAAAGGGAAACACTGTCATTATTATAGTTTAAATGTTACATATATATGTGTGTGTGTGTGTGTGTCAAGTGACCAACACTGTAAATAAACATTTAAAATATCCTTCACTTTGCTTAAAACTTAGTAACAGATTTAAGGTGATATCGTGGTGCATGTTTACCTCAGTTCATCACAGAATAAAGATCATTTGTTTAAGAAACAACACAAGCATCTTCCCTCACATCTATATTCTGACCTGAATTTGGACACTTCCTTACAGTTGTCTCAACCTTTTCTGGGGCAAGCAAAACTAACTATTCTGTTTTTTCTTAGCAGAACTCTGATAACACAGCGTTCATACGGAAATATCTATATGTTTTTATACACTCGGGTAAGTTTGAGAGAAACTCAATTGAGCCTTTAAATAATAAATGATTTTTCTTTAATTTCACCCTACAGCAAAATGAATGAAACACATGCTACATGTCATGACAAATGTTTTTAAACTGAAATATAATTGACGTTGACACAATGGGAATCGGTATTTCTCTTTACGGACAGTCACAGAAGAACAATACATTTCATTACATTGATTTTCATCAAGGAGGATATGCGGCTGGGTTTTAGAAAAGCGCTAATAAAGCAAACTGCAACTAGTGCTTCGGCCTCTAGATGGCAGTACGACCAATAAATAGGGTTACCTGCTGAGTCTTCTGTGAAACTGCGGCTGTATCTTTTGCTGAAAACAGTATTGGGAAGAAATGTTATTAATACACATATGCGTCTAATACATATTCATTCTGTTGAGCATTTCAATATGCTACATAAATGCCTCGATTTACAGCCTGATTACTGAAATGACAGAATTACAGGTGGTAATTTAGATGCACAAACACAAAAACGAGTGGATCTATAAATAAGCAGCTGGTTTGCTTGGATTAAACTCACAGGCGTCTTTCTGTTGAAATTATACAGTTCTTGGAAATATGCAGCTTTGTACTGGTAAAAGCACACATTTGATTTCATATGATTTCATATTTTACAGGTTTCATATGGCCAGTTCACAATAAGTACTCAACTCCCCAGCTAACAATTTTAGGTTGTTAGAATGTTTCCCTAAAGTTTTCATTAAGTAACAACATTTACATTTACATTTATGCATTTGGCAGACGCTTTTATCCAAAGCGACTTACATTGCATTATACTATACATTGATTCTAAGTATGTGCAATC
>JAZGTI010019909.1:0-10861 GCA_036877585.1 Botia kubotai | reverse complement strand
ATCTACAACCAAATAAACTACAAACAACCTTTTATTTAATTTTTTTACTTTATTTACTTGAATTTAGTGATTCCATTCTGATGTCTATACAGTCTACATGAGAATTTGCTGAGCTGCTGTTTTGTGTCCACATGCAGAACAATGGAAGACCATTTAAGTTTTTTTTCCCAAGGGTTCAAAACAGAATTTGTGAGGATATGACTTGTGCTACACCTTCTTTGGCCATTTTTCCCCCATCCAATGATTTGAATTTCTTCTCACAGATTTGTAAATAGATTCCCTCTCGTTGGCTTCAAGCAATTATCTCTCGTATTAACCCACAGCCCAGCAAAGGCTTAGAGACAGCTGTGTGGGTCTAGAGGCAAGAAGCCGTTGCGAGAAGCGAAATTAATTAACATGTAGTTGCTCTGCCATTTCTGCATTGATGTGAGTCACTGAGGCTTCACGTCACTGCGAACTCAAGTCATTACAAACTGCTATTAAATTCAATAATGAAGGAAAATTGTTTCCCTCTTAATGCTAATGGATATCTAATTTTTCATGGGTTTTTGGAATACGTGATTCTGATTGGTCAATTGTTGCGTTCTGCAGGCGCATAATTTTGTATAATGACCGCTAGACAGACTGTGTATTTGACAGTTGCCGTGACAACCAATTTCCTAAATAGCTGTGCTAGACCCGTGTTACTAATTTAATGCAGCGCATTTGGTCACATATTAAAATAATTTACATTTATATCTATATTTCCTGTCTATTATTTGTGTCATAAAATCGATAACGTACAGTCACTTTAGGTTGTCATTACAAAATACAATTACAATACACATTATAAAATAATGGTTGTATGATACAAGTCTTCCTCACCTTACATTAGCATCACCATGATTTATATTTCAAACAAGACTGACAGACTCTTTATTACAGTTTCATTAATATCACCCTCTACACCACAACGAGTCCCAGTTAGAATATTTACCCTTTTTTGCTTCCACTCCAGTGCTGCACTGGCTCTAAGCGTCCTTGTCTCCAGAGTCCATCAAAGAATGTACATCAAAATTTGGGAGCATAAATTTGGTGATAGTGTACCCTCTCCAGTGCGTCCCTGAGGTTCTGCAGGAGGCATTACAGAGAGTAATGGCCCGGCTCATTCTAAAATGTCATATTCATCACTATTCAAACGGTCCCATGAGATGTCTTCATTTACTCAAGCTTACCCTCACTATCCCAGCATTTACAATTTGTTTCTCTAGTCTGCAAATTCACCCTTTTTCCTGAGCAGAACCAAAACACGGCGGTCAATTTATCTTTGTTATGACTCTCTTCTGTGTTTAGGAGAAAATCCGTGGAATTTATTTACATATGTTAATATATGCTAAATGGTAACTAGGAATACTGGAAAACTATTGGTAGCTGAGCACACAAAGTAACGGATGAGTAGAACCGAATGATGGTTGTTCAAATACTGTGGAAATCTACAAAGCTTCTCGTACTGCTTCTTGTGTTTTTCAGACTCTGTGTGGGCTCAACTTCTCACTCAGTTAATACTGTTTCTCAGTTTTTCTGTGAGATCTCTGAAAATGACACATTCTTTTATCAAAACCATTAAAAAGAAAGCAGGCTGACCTAAGGCGGTTTCCCTTGGCTGTGCAGAATTCTAGAGATATGCGCCTGAAAGCAGGTGCCAATAAAGACATTTTTTGACAGTTTGGGTGTTTTTCCACACGCTCATAATTTGCGTGGCAAGTTTAACAATGCCGTCAAAAATGTTACTTTTGTTTTAAAAGTAAGGCTCTGAAGCCCTTGAAACAGAAACCCCATTTTTGAAACATCTGTAGATGTGACAATAGTGATTTTACACAAAAATAAATATGCTAAAATCTATTAAAGCAAGTGGAATTGCACAATTAACTCTTCTTAAACGGACGTGTGCAACCTATGGCAATTAATCTGCCGAATGCAGAGTCCCGCCCCAAATTCATGCCACTGGTTAAGCCAACCTTGCTGCGTCGGGCATGTTTTATAACATCATAAAATTGCAATGTCTATTTTTATTTGTATCAACTTTAATAGTATCATATTTTGGTCAGGAGACTTCCGTCTTCTACTGAACCCCATAATCCTCTAAGATTTAGGCAGGGCAGAGGTGTCTGTGTGTCTGTCAAGGCCTCGCTGTGGTAATGCGCATCATATCCAGTGAAGTTTGTGAGTGGGATCAGAGATGCTGGCTGAGATAATGTATGAAGTCACACTGTGATCGATGACAGCGTGCTAATCTGCTTGTGAGATAGCGAGCATGGCGCCTTCCTGAACCCTCATTGTTTGACAATCACAGCCATTATCTCCGGGTTGAAGGGTTATTGCATCACATGACAGAGGCCACAAAACACCATCATGTCAGACTCTTTACAAAAATTAAAGGGTTAATTATGCAAATTTCTCAAAACTCTCATGTTGGCGTCTTGTGTTGAGATTTGTCAAAAGGTAAAGGTTTACTTTAGTACTCAGTAGTATTGTCAAAAATATGGATATTTCGATTAATATCGATACTGAAATATATGAAATGGTACCAATACTCATTTCCAGAAGTATCGATACACTGATATCAGTCTAGCTTTGTCGCTTTCACTCTCTCCCTTTCCAGCGAGTTGACACACAGCACACGTGACCACAGCGCCTGTCTCTCATTCGCTGCGGTTAAATAGCTTTTGCGAGTGCGGAGCCGCGACCGGCTTTGGTTGAGAAAGAACACAGCAGAAGTGCTGTCTGGAACTATTTTAGATTTGAGGCAAATTAACACGGAACGGCAAAAGACACAAGCAAGCCAATATGCAAGCGTTGTTACAAAGCAGTGCTAACAAAAGATGCTAACATCACTAATTTAGCAAAGCACCTGAAAGACAGACACCTGGACCTATATAAAGAGTTGAGAGGTTGGTAACTGCTCTCATTTTAACATTACTGAAGTATTAACTAAGATGGCCCAGTATTGTTGCTGATATGAGTGTCCTCATGTTGTTCCAGTGAGGTTTGTTTTTACATGTGATGCACCTTTGCGCATTCGTGTACTCGCACATTCTTACACTTGCTGTGTGAGAAAACTAGATTGATTAGATACTTCAGAATTCTTTTAGTGAATATTTCTACATTTCCTAACACCTCAAGATCAATTCTCTTTCATCGGTTAAAAACATGCAGTGCTGATATACCCGTGATCCTTCTGAAATAAACGAGGTGGCCCTTGAAAGACAGCATCTCATTCTGAGCTCATCCCCACTTCATTTGCTCCTGACACACAGAGACGTCACACTGTTGGCTTTGATTACCCACGCCTCCCCCACCCATCGCACCTCTGACCTTGTGCTGTCCACCTTCCGCATACACAACCAGCCCCCTGAAGTCTAGGGCTGCCTACATCTCCATAAGCATCAAGGAGAATTCCATCAATGAGAAATGATGGTTCCAGCTAGTGCACTTGACACAGGACGCTTGTTCACTGTAAAATGTGAGCAAATTGCTTCCGTTCTTCAGGTGCTGATCTGAGTTTGTAAATGAGATGATGGATAATTTGAGCAAAATATCTGTCATCATGCACTCGTGTCTGTCATTTACTAATCCTCTTGTCGTTCCAAACCATCATTTTTTCTTGCGTGGAACACAAAAGGAGATATATTGCATAGAATCTGAGCTGCTTTTATATGTACAATGAAAGATGATGGGGACCAACGACAGCCTTGCAGATATAGAGGCTGGTCTTTCAATGCCTGAAAGACTCGATTTCCTTTTGCTAAGTAATTCTTTTTATGTTCAACACGAGAAAGAATGTGATTCAGTTTCAGAACGACATGAGGGTGAGTGCATCAGGACATAATTTTCATGTATGGGCGAACTGTCCCTTTAAATGTGACACACCTCCAGCCTCAATAACTCACACACTCATCTACTGTAGTTTGACCAACAGCAGAGGTGAATCCTTCCCTGTCCCAATCCACCCAGCAGCAATTCCAGCATCGGACACGCCATCCTGCCTTATTTAATCCTTACATGTAGGATAACACAGAGGGAAAGAAATGTAGGATAAGCCCTTCATCCGTGGCGTATAGTGGTTCCAACAGATATCTAGAAATATCCGAGATCTATTCAGCGGCAAATTCACTGAGGACAGATGAAAAACTGGGATATTTTATAGAAAAAATGATTGAGTGCCGTTATCGGAACTTCTTTATTCCGTCTTCATCCCAGCTTTGTTATAAATTTATTCTAAAAGATACACAGGAAAAAAACACAGATCTGGCAGCTTTCCTTATCTATATTGGAAAACCATTAGGAGCTTTCATGCTAGTAAATTCCAGATCAAGATTAAAAAACCTCATCAAAGATTAAAACGTGGTTTGGTCTGAAGCAGCTAAGTGACCTAATTACCTCTAATTTACCAGCAGATCAAAGCGGTTTTTCAAGCTGACTGATTGATCTTCTGGTTCTTTTGGACACCAAAAGACTGAAAATAAAGCGACAGGTTACATCATTCTCATATACGAACTGATTGACCCTGTTTTCCTAAAGGTGTGTGTCAGATAAAATTACAGTTTCTATTGTGGTGAGTATCAGATTATGTTTGAAACTCACCGTGAGCCTCAATAGAGAGAAAATTCATGCTCTTTTAACACCCTAACAATAACAACGTCTTTCTGGCTTTCAGCTTCTAATCCAGACTCCTACCGGATTTGCCTTCCAAACTGATGAGCACACAAAAGTAACAGGCCAAGATAAAACTGAGAAGCTGAGGAAGGGGCTGGAGGATAAGGAGGGGGCAGGAAGGTTGATGTACAATTCATTTATTCCTCTAATCTATATTGTCCAGTGCTGGCTAAAACTCGGGTCCTTATCTCCTCAAAAACCCCCCACACTTCCACTAATTGTATCAATTATTCCAGCAAACAGGGAGAGTTTTCACACCATTGGCTAACATTCTGTAAAAGATCTCTCAGAGTTCTCTCGAAGCAATGTTTTTGCATATATCAAATGTTATTTTTAAGTTGTTATTGGAACAATTAAAAATAATTAAAAACTGTTCGAATGTTGTTCTTATATCAGAGCAATAACGTTAACAAAATATCTTAAAAAATGGATGTTTTGAAGATTCTTAGAACTTTCAAAATAAGATTTTGAACATTTTGTAACTTAATAAATAATGGAAGTGTTGGGGAAACATTCTCACAACCTAAAATTATTAGCTGGGAATCAACCAGCCTAAAAGCAAAACAATTCTTTGTTTAGGTAAAGCTTGCAGTCTGACTGAAATAAAGCCAGTTTATTTACACCACATATAGCTCTTCTTTCTTATGTAATTGGCCTTGTCTTTTCTCAACACGACGGAAAGGTTGAGGTCAACAGACAGGCGATTTAATACAGCTTTCCATAAAACAAGATATGAGGCGTCTGCCGGGACGAGGCCGAGCTGTGACATTAAGATGAAGAAAATACAGTCAATTAAAATGTTACTTAAGACAGCCAATACAAAGCACAAAATTAACCCCTAATACTCTAAGGTCTTGTTTTCCCAGCTCAAGAGTCTGAATTTCTGCTCTTTTCAAAGCAGCGTTCAATTCACGGCGAGTTACATCAGTTGGCTTGTATTTATGGGCCTCAGACATCTTACTGGAGACTTGAAGGATCTGAGTCTAAACAGAGCACAGCGTGAAGTTAGGAAAGTGTTTTGTCTCAGGAAACACAGGCGGCTTAATGGGATTTTACGGTTCTTCTCTCGGGGAACAAACTGCAAATCTTCTCCATGCCCCTGTAGCAAGACCCAAATGATAATGACTAGACCGGAGAGATACTCCAACTGCATTCAAACGCCTGCCACAGCTGTGCCCAAACAGATGCCTCGACCAAAAGCTAACTTTCAGCTCTTTACTTTATGCCAACAGTACGCTCATTATGAGTCATTACAAGTGTGTACGTTTCAGAACAACAGCATAATTCATCATTATTGATCCCAGGAGGCTACAAAGGGAGAATTTTTCCACACAAGAAAAAATCGATTCATCATTCAGTGCGCTTCAGAGTCCCGCCATTCATTGAACTATAATCAAAATGTGTTCTATTCACTGTAAGAGCTTTTTTTTTTGGTGGTTTCATTATGACTCATTGTTTTAGAATTGTTATTTCGGAGTCCCGGCGCTCCAATCGCAAAACAACTCATCTATGGTTAGTCACACAAAGAAAGCAGATTGATGCATTATTCCTAATATAGCCGATAAGTAGCTGCTTAAATGATAGGATTTGTCTGCTTGTGCTATGCTGAGCAGTAACTTGTTGGGCGTCTCTGCTTGGCTATGCTAATTAAAGCATTAAAGCATGACTTCAGGATATCTGCTCCAGCAGAGTCTCATTATGTATATATAGTGCAACAGGGTACTAATTCCTCCTCAGTTTGTTTGCTTAACATGTCTGAAAACGGCAACCCAACTAACAATTTTAGGCTGTAAAAACATTTTCCTAACGTTTCCATTAAGAAACAAAACAATAAATTTTAAACGCTCAAAACGTTGAATTATCGGTATTGCTTGGTTATAAGAACGCAGTTCAAACATCTCTTCATTCTGTAACGCTTTAAAAATGTTCCATTTACTACTTAAGAATAACGTTTTTGACATATGATATATACCGTTAAAAACTGCTATTAATGTTACTGTTAAAGAATATGTTGATAACATTTAGAGAATATTTTTTGAGAAGTTAGCCAATGTTCTGAGACTCTCCCCTGCTAGCTGAGATGGTAGTACACTTCTGCCTGATAGATGGGGCTCATTTGGCCCCGTGACATCTTAACTCCTCGGTGGGATTAGTGGACAGGCATTACTCCCCAGAATGGGCTCGACTGGCCTGCTTCTGTACCTGAATCCTGTTGACATTTCAATGCTGCTACCCGTTCTCCATCCAAGCCCTGGGAGCCCGGGCCCTTTGTAAGAAAATTATTAATCATTATGTTCTAGCCTGTCATTGATGCCGGCTGTAGTCGGGGGCCTCCATTCAGCTGCCACTTGTCCCCCCCCCCCCCTGTAATACTCGTCCATTTCGTTTTCCAGAGGCGATTTTTGTCATTTGTCACCACGGCGATACCAGAGAGGCAGATTAGAAGCGGGGCTGCTGAGAGATACTCTTAATAGAGGCAGATTTCACAATCGGCTTTGCTGGTCGGGGGGTAAGATGACTTACTCATATCGTCAGCCTTTGCTGATGATTAAATTCAGCGGATGGGGGAAGCGACTGAGCGTAAAGAAGCACTAGACAGCAGATGCGGGTGTTAAAATGCGCATGGGTGCGGATCTGTGACGATTCATCACCGAGAGTGGATTAATTTCAGCAAAGCTTCATCTTGTGACATTAAGTGTCCATCATTCGCGTCTCTGTTGGCCTTTTCTCACTTTTGTGATTGAAAGCATTTCTATTTGTCATGGGCAGGTGTCTCAGGGCTGCATGATTATTAAGGCTGCTTTTGGTTTAGTTGCTTGGTTTGAGTTTGACTTCACCCCCCTCCCCCTCTGGTTTGACTTGATCACTGTCGTGTATACCATCATAAGCGCTGACTTTTCAACACTGTAGAATTTAATCATTTAGTTTCATATTCAGAATGATTACACATTTTTGTATTCACAATTTTATATTTATATCTCATAGCATTATTTATGCAATGATAATTGCAAAAGCATCCAAACAGCATAAACAAAACTACAGTAAGATCTTCTGTAAAGCCGATTTAAAACAACGTGTTTTCTCAAAAGTCACTTGACTTATTGAAGTATTCTTCTCTATAGATTTACCACTCTAAGATCACTCCTGTCTGTCTGCCGCAGCTGTACTGCAAGAGAAAGAATTTATCAGAGACAAGCAGCGAAGAGAAATGCGCTCGATTTTAATAACTGTGTGATTGGAAGCATGTAACGATTAAAAATATGAACCTAACAATTTCACACCCATTACAAACCACATTTTTTTTGGCGCAATAAGCGCTTTTTACAACAATCAAACAATCTGAACTGTGATGTCAAACAGACCCGTGTTCGCACCACTAGCTCGAGTGTGAAAGCGTTCCAAAACACCTCTGATAAAATTCAGTGGAGCTATCATACTCTAAACCATTAAGTTAAGTCTTCCGGTTCGCTCTGCTGGGCAATGATTTCCCCTAATTAAACAACCTCAGGAGCTGTCCATGGCTCCTCGGGGAGGCCAGACATTCCTGGCTCACCCAGACGCACAAGACACAGATCTCTTAAACTTTTATGAATACGGCTAAGTCGTTTCCTCAACTCCCTGAGGGCTATTAGGATTTAGCTCAACTTATTTCCCCTCACAGGCCCATTCAGCCTCTGAATAATCCAGCAGGAAATGCTTCCCCTGGCCCTCATGACTATACAAAAGGGAGCTTATGACGTCTGAGACAATGATCCAGACATGTGAAAACATGATCAGATATCAGCCTCTGAGGTGACTATTAAAAACTTCATGCAGAGATCTTGCGAGGAGACAGGAAGTTCATGTTTAAAGAGCGATACAGCTTCCTCTAATCAAGTATGAGCCAGGCTATAGATCACTTCTCAGGGCATTCCGACAGCTCAGCTCCGCCATACAGACATACTTGGAAGTCTCACCCCACCCTCTCCAAAGCCCCTATCAAACTCCCAATTAGCTGTCAGGGACTGTTTAAGGGGGCAATCAAACACCTGACCTTGACTTGGCAGTTCCGACTAATGTGCAGAGAGAGCGGCAAGACGAGACACCAACCCCCCCATAAACCTCCTCTCAAGGTCTGTAGCCGACAGTCCTCAGCATACATGCTTTTGCCAAATCAATAGAATCTTCGGTGTGTGTTTACACCTGAAGGTTGCGATTAATTCTGTGAAACGGGGTTTCACTCTTCATAAAAACAATGTCCTTGATCATGTTCTGTTATTGGTAAATGTCATAAAATGCTCCTACACAACAAATTCGCTTTTAATTCACATACAATAAGTGAATCATGTTGCCTGGAAACTGGAGCTATTTTTCATAAACTGGAGCTATTTTTCATAAAGAGTAATTTAGGAAAATGACTAAAAGTACTTTTGTATGTGACTAAAATACTTTCCACTTATATTTTACTCACTTTTACTTCAGTCTGTTATTAGTTGGTAATTTTAACATTCGGCACATATTAATGAGGCACATTATTTTCAATCATTTGTAAAGGAGAAAGTGTTAGAAGCAAAAAGAGCCAATTACTTCATCAGCCTATTTACAAACCCAAGTTTTTGGAGGGAGAATGGTGAAACATATCCATATCAGAACCGAAGCCATCTGGAAGAAATTGCTACTAACTTGTTCTAATGAATCTACTTCGGTTCATTTGATTTGATTTCGAAGAAGCAGTGTAGCGACAGCAAAGGGATGCAACAAGATTTGGACAATTTTCACATATCGAAAGATCTTCGAATTTAAATCCAATTCAAATTACTGTCTCAGTAATTGTTCTTCCACGGTACCCACAGCGTGCAAAATATTTTAATTGCCTATGGAGACAGCAAAACAGGGCTGAGGGCTCTATTCCTGACTCTGTTCATGTGTACGTCGCTGCTTGCAGCCACTCGTGTATCACCATGATGGAAACAAATGTTGTCGCATGCCGCTCGCATCATCAGCGCAAATTGGAACCCCCCCCTGCAGTTAATAATGAAATGCACCGTAAATATGTCGCATTACTTATGCTCAACATATCATAATCAGGATGTTGCTGATTAAGAACGCGCAGCTTCTCGTGAAATAAGCTCCTTAGAATTGCTTGAGTAAAATACTTACTGAGTGCTGAAATGCAATTATATTTGTTGTGACTCTCGTAGCTTTTTCACAGTGTAATGACTTCTGTGAAACTGCAATTAGACGTAATCTCTGAGAAGCTCCCTAGACTGACCCTGTGTGCTGTTATGAAACACAGGCCTTCCCTACAGTGTCAAAACTACAACATTTATCATATTTACAGTGTAGCGATGTGGACACTTCAGGGTAAATACAATATAAGCATACAAAATAAGCGAAGATCCTACAAAGCAGTTACAGATAAAATAATGCTTTTTATAATCACTATGATAAACCGGTATTAATATCGCTAAATGTTTGCAAATAAATCCCTTCTGGAGCCCAGCTTAATTTATCTCCAATCCCTTAATCTCTGTGGATATATTTATCAAGCAGCTGTTTCACACTCTTATAAGTGGCTTCTTTTTGCTTTGTAGCCTAGACAAAAAGCAGACAAAAGCCCCCACTCTCCGTTATAGGCACAATGCTGTTACTGTGGGTGGCACATCACACTCTACTGTAAGTGTGTCAGATCCCTGCAATAAAATCCAATTATAAACCCATGTGGATCTGTATGCACACGTACATGAGTGTCTTTAACACAGATGTGTCTTCGACGCCAGAAGCACATCTCGGTGGGACGTGGGCCCACTGAAGGCATTTTGATAAACAGCCTGTACTGTGGGCATCCATATCTCTGCAGGGACTCAGGGGACCGTCTCTGTCTCGAGGGGTGTGTAGAGACATCTGTGTGGAGGGAGGGAGGGAGGGAGGGAGGGGGGCGTCTCTGCCGCACCACACCACGCCTTCCCCCTGATTACAGCGGTGAGAGAGAAATTACTCTGCAGTGTGTGGGAGGAGTGAATCAGTCTCATATTCAGTGGCAAGAATCTCATTTGCAAATTCAAGTGTAGTGTGCCACTTCTCATGTGAATGGCACTTTAAGTGCGCGTCTGCCTTTCACCGTATGATCTAGTCCCTCACTTGCTGAGCCAGCACAAAAACTCAAAATCTCAACATACAAGCACAC
>JAZGTI010019908.1:0-10862 GCA_036877585.1 Botia kubotai | reverse complement strand
AAAATGCGTCTTCAAATGCATTTAAAAATCAGACTGAGGTTCATACACTCTTCATACAGTTTGTTCAAAATGATCGTACATATTTGATCACGACCGAAAGAGAAAAACCAGCTGCCAAAACAAGATCAGCAAAAACACTGCACATGATAATCATGCACCAACACTAATAGACTCAATATACAGAAGCCAGTTACATACATATGAACATTCACTTCAGACTTTAATTGCTGGTGTAACTTCTTTTCTCTTGAGAAAGTTTTCCAGTAGATGTTGGAATATGCAAAAAAGTGATATATGCTCCCACCAGGACAGAGGGAGCATCACAGAGGTGGAGTGTTGATTTTGGGTGATGAGGGTCTGGATCAGGTTGTGTTACTCACTGGGACCAGAGGAATAAAGAATAAACCAGTAAACAATACAAGTGTCGGTCGCAACTGTTAAATGGATGTCTGGATGATCTTCTCATTTAATTGTTAGAAACAATCAAACGATCAGAAATGGTTTTAGCAAACACTTCCTTCACACTGCAACATGTTAAGCACTTCCTGTAACAGGACTGATGTCATGATAATCACATCCAAGTCACAAAACACATTCAGTTTATATATCGATTGACAGATTCCTTTTGGGAAATTACTTTCGTAAAGACGTTAAATGTCGAAAGTTTTGAGCAAAAAAAAAGTGATCTCATCTTAATCTTTAAACATTGTAACCTTGAATCCAGTGAATTCTTGTCCTGAATACACACAGCAAAAAGATATTTGAATGTGGAATGAACATCAGAATCTGAGTCTGTCTGTGATCTTCTAGTCCTGCATCCAAAGATCAACCAAAACATAGAGATGAAGCTCCCACACGGTTTAAAAAGGGCTCTTCATTTTTTATCAATATCATCTGACAATAAATACACGTACAGTACATACAAATACAATGATGAATACATGTGCATAACGTAATACTAAATACAGGATTGGCCTTGTGAAAAACAGGCACCACAGAAGACACACTGTATGAGTGGAAGACAAACAATTAGTCTAATAAATGAATCATGTGTTTGGCCTTTGGTGAATCAGTATCTGACATATGGGGTGAGATTTAGTCTGTCTGGGTCAATTATAACTGCAGAATCACATCTGAATCACCGACAGCACATGGTGCCACTGACACCCTCAATATATTTACCCTCTGTTTTCATACCTCATAATTGTGTGTGTGTATGTGTGTGTCTTTCTCCGGCCATGTGTGATGCCCCCAGATGGCTTCACTAGATTGTGACCAAAGCCACAAACTGAGTTTAAACAGTTACTGCTTAAACATCACTCCAACCATCTGCCTCTCAATGTGACTGACAGCTATAGCAGCTGTCTGTCAGATCCTTCTACAGTGACTGCTGGTCTGCACAAGACACTTTTCATTAGATCAGGATTCAACAGCACGAATAATCTCTCTGTGTCCAGGAGAGTCTGTGTTCCTGCTTTCTCCCTGCTGGCTTCATTTTTCTAGGCCTGATTATTGTTGAATAATTGATAAAAATATCTTTATAAACTGATGAACGCTAACTGCTTTCAGCTTGATGTCGCTGCAGCTGATAAATAATGAAGAAGCCGACCAATGAAACATGAAGTGCAGATATTCTGCCAGTTTCATTTTCTGTTAAATAATAAAAGTGACTTTCACTCTTCACCGAACCTGCAAAACTTCATTTTAATGATAGAATTATTACAGGAGAAATATTAAAGGAATATTATTTTTTTTAATTCTGAATTTTGTAAAATTCGAATTCACATTTTTGCATGAACAGTTCTTTTAAGCACCTTGAGGACGGCAGAGAGCAGACGGTCTATCTGTATTCAAGACCAACAGCAGGGAATGTTTTTAAACAGTAAACAGGCCTCAGTTAGCACTGAAGCGTCCACAAAGCTGCTAGTGTGCCTGAATCCTGCCGTACCTCATGGCACTGATGTCATTCATCTCCATCAGAGTCGCGTTCAGCACACGATCCGTGTTGATCACCCTTCAGACAAACACATCATCTGGAAAACCGCTGATCAGAGAATCATTAATGATGCGATCATTTAAAGGGAATGTTAAAACAATAGTTTATCCGAAAACAAATACTGAGATTATTTACTTTCATTTTCAACTCCTGTAAGTTTGTTTTTGCTGTAGACCTCAGGAGGGGGAGATGTGCTCCTGCTCTTCATAAAATATCCTAATACACACAGAACTGTAGAGATATTCACTCATTGACTTCATCTGCAGTGGTTTATGGGATTGATGGATCTTTCTGCAGGATTATGGGTTGTGTAGTTTAAATGCGATTGTCTAAAAATGTGTTTTTATAATTGTCTATCACTAGAAACTCAGAGTTCAGAAGAACATATATCTATTTTGAATAACTTGTTATTCATATCAAAAATATTTCCCATATGAAAAATATGGAAAACAATTGAATGGGATTTCTACTTCCATACCGACTCTTGCTCTCCATTGGTAGTATATAAATAGTAAAAATCACTATCACAAATGAGTAAAATCTAAGTTTATTTCTTTTTAGAAAAAGCAGCAAAATTCCTCTTACATATATCCATCAACAAGCCTTTCGTTGAGGCAAAACAAACGGTATACAGGTGCTGTAATATCACACAGTAAGAGATGAGGAGCGAATAAAAAAACGACTTGTTGAAAGATTATCTATTACGAGTTTGAAGCATTTAAATTTCTGCTGTTACCCTGTCGGTTAGAGGGCTGATTTATCGCATCAAATAACACTTTTAAAGAGCCAAAAGATGATGCACTAATTTTTTTCTTATTTGGAAAACTTAGAAAACTGTTTTTATCAAATGATGCTACCAACTTAAAAAACAGACAAAGCATAAATGATGAGCGAATCAGACCAGACAAGACAAATCTCTTTACCCTTTATAAACCTCTATGCGAATGGAACTGAGCGATATTTATAGAAACGCTATATTATATAGACACAGGAAACGGTATGCAAACTTCCTGTTTACAGATTACAATCACATGAAGTTGTTGACCAGTTTGACCAGTTGACCTTGCTCTGGACAAAAGGAACATTTGAAATATTAGTTCCATCTATTTCAAAACACCCTTAAAAGAAGGATGTAATTTCTGCACCAAAAAGATTTGCAAAAACGACTGTTTTTATACACTTGTCTGCCGTTTGTCTGGCTGACTGGTGGTTATTGGTTCAGCCAATGTTGCTGTATTTAAACATTTATATTTATTAATTAGGCAGATGCTTTTATTCAAAGTTTTACAGTATATTCAGGGTTGTGGGTCATCCAGAACAGGAGAACAGAAGAAATACCCAAACTAAACAGAGGCGTATAAAAACTCAAGCTGGAATTCTGCCCCAAAACCCATGAAACGACTAAAATAAAATCGTTGCTTCAGATACAAAACAAGCAAGAGGACACAGTCATCACAGACCATCAGCCTAGTGTTTACTGAGTTTCCACTGGAGCCCGAAGAGAAAGCAAGATTAGAAACTGGATTTCATATTTATAATCGTAAAGCTTTACAGCTGAAACCCAAAGTATCTACTGGGTTTTCAGGAAAATAAGAATATTATGATTATTTAAAGGCGAAGTGGGTAATTTCGGCACCACTAGCATCACCAAAAGGAATTGCAAAAATGAATGACACCCCCCTTCTGCCTGTTGGTCAGACTAACAGGTAGCCCCACCCCGAATTAACATAACTGGTTGGAGGCAGAAGGGGGAGGAGCCTCATGATGCTGTAGGTGGCCTAGAAATGACACACTTGTAAAGAGGAATCAAAGCAGTACAGGGATCTACAGTAACTATTGCAATGGACTTTTCCACAGTCACATAAATACTGAAATGAACAAAAATGGTGGAGAGCAGTTGGCAAACGTACATTCAGATCTTTACACAAGCAAATGAAAGTCCCTTAAAGACTTATATATATTTAATTCAAAGCAATACTATAAGCTGTAGATGTATTTTTTTTTTTACAATTTATTCTATGCTATATACATTATGCACTAAAATATCACTCGTCAGACTTAGAAATATGATTACAGTTGAAGTCCTTCACTCCATTGACATGAGCTCAGAGAGTAAAAGTTCACCTCTAATATCAATTCTGTCATTATTTACTTACCCTCATGTCCCACTGTCACCCAAGCACCCAAATAGACCATAACAGTAGTCAATACAACTACTGAATACCCTATAGTGTAGTATAGTATAGTATAGTGTAGTATAGTATGGTGTAATATAGTATAGTGTAGTGTAGTGTTGTGCAGTGTAGTACAGTATAGTATAGTGTAGTGTAGTATAGTAGTGTATTGTAGTAGAGCATAGTATATTATGGTATGCCATGGTATTGTATAGTATGGTATGGTATATTATTATATATATAGAATATATATATCATATATATATATATTGTATAGTATAGTAATGTATAGTATGGTGTGCTATACTGTAAGTCTTCTGAAGGCAGTTTGTATGTCTGAATATAAAAATAATGAGATTTCAGAGCTCTGTTTGGGGACTGGTGATGCTGCTTATTCATTTTTTGCCTCTTTGGAGCTTGAAAAATAGAGATGTCAGGAATATTCAGAACTCTGTACGCATACCAGTTTGGAATAGTATGGGGGTGAGTAAATAATGACACAATTTTCAGGTTGCGGTGAATTATCTGTAAAACGTGAGAGTCATTCCTCTCAAATGCATGGCACAGATTCTTCCAGTTGCAACCCGATTGCTCGTTTAAAATGCGAGATGTGTTTTGCTTGCGACTCCTCACACAAACGTAAGATTTTTCGTGATGATTTTGAAATCCAAAAATATTAAAGAACTTGACATAACGTTCGGCAGAAAAACACAGAATGTTTTTACTTATTTAACGGTCTGTTTTGGCACAGCGACAATTAATCAATCTTTCAGACGCGCTCCTAAATCAATGCGACCGCTGCTGTGGCTGTTTAGGGTTGTGAAATAAATAAAGTTCTCCCACGTGTAGCACTGCTGACCGAGACTCCTGCAGATCCTTCTAGAACTCTCACGGGTACGAATGAACTGCGGCCACAGATAGTGATGTTTAATTGCATGCGCTGTCTGTGCTGTTTTATCATTTCATTCGTTAAAGAAATTATGCAAATTACATAACAATTCAAACGCTGCCGGAAAGTTACCGCCGAAAGCAATTTACGTGACGCAAATCTTGCGACCACCGCAATCTGACATGCTTTACTGTGACAGTACAGCGTCGCTCCACACACCTGAACTGGTTCTTTAAAATGCTGCAGGTTTACTTGACTGCACCTCATCCGTTCATGACACCCTCCTGCATCATTTAATCTTGATGCATTACTGCTGCCTCGATCACTAGCAATTCACAGTCCAGACAGCACCCAGTTAAACCAGACTGTGGGCGGCGAAATAAGAGGTTTGTCTTAGTGTACAAACGGTCTCACAAGTTATTCAGGAAATCAGGTTGCAAATGATATCCCTTCATTTACCGGTTAATATTTTGGAGCTCTTTCTGCATGACCGCTTGTGGTTGAGCTGTAGCTGCTGTACCATGGAAAGTTATTACATTCACCGATCACATTATACAGATTAATAAGTGTAATGTTACTTAATTCATAAAAGAGTCAATAGCAAAATAACACCCTCGGTGTTTGTGTTCAAGCCCCTGGGGTGCATCTTTTCATCTAAAGAGTTTGTCACCTGCAGAGTAAAGTCAGGGAGTTATACTCTGGTGGTGGAGTGTCCGTGAGGGAGGCCCATGCTGCTCGGCGTGCTGTTACCGAACGCGTTAAACGGGTTGTGGTATGAGGGCTGCATGCCCGCGAAAGAGCTGGGGATCATGGTGATGGTGTTGGGCGTCATCAGGGGAATATCGTCGGGCGAGCGGCGCAGCGTCAGCGCGTAATCTGGAGGACAGGTCAGGCGGATCATGTCGTGACCCTGCAGCGAGTCGCAATCGTGATCGTGGTCCAGCTGCTTCTGCATGGACATCAGCTCTTCGCTGGGAACGCGGGGAACGTCGTTGGCGAGGTTCCTGGGAGGACTCAGCCGGCGACTCGACTCCAGGCGGTGTTTGTCTTTCTTGTAGTACAGAGCCGCAAAAGCCAGGATGTTCAGGAACAGCAAGGAGGCGCCGACGGCGATGGTGACGCTCAGCTCGGTGGAGTAATCCCTGGCCTCGATGATGACAGCCCCGTCCTCCTTTTCGGAGGTCTTCTGCTGGTCTGACATCTGTTTGGTGTTGGCCGGCGGGACGGCAGGATGGCGGGTGGTGGAGGGCCAGAGTTTGTTGGACAGGCGTTTGGTGTAGGAGAAGGGCGTCGTGTCCTGTGGGGGGATTTTAGTTGTTGATGAGACGTACTGGAAGAGTTCATTGATGTTGTGCAAGTGAGGCACAAGCTCCAACCAGAAGGCAATCTTGGTGGCTCTGTAGTGGTCGCGAACACGAGGCTTCAGGCCAATGTGCAGGTACAGCTGGTCTTTAGGGTTGTACTTGGACCAGGCCACTTCCTCAAAGCGATTGGGTTTAGTGTGAATGAACTTTGTGTCTTGGGGAACTGGTTGATTTGGGTCTCTGAGGAACAAAACAAAAACATCTGGCATAAGTTTTGAAACTCTGCATGACCAAAGTAAATTAAAAAGACACATGAAGGCAAAAATGATTAAAAACAGCATCTTTTACGTGTTGTGTGTGCTGAAATGAAGATACAGCCTCACTTCTTTACCATCAAACTCGTGTGTGACAATACAGTGTTTATGTCTTATGTGAAAAATCTAAGATTTACATATGACCAGCACTGTCTTAACATTATCTGACACACTGTATGAAGATCCAATCAAAGCTCAAAGTTTGAAAAAGTAACACATGTTATTGACAAACTTTACAGAGGTACTGACCTCAACATCACCCAAAGAATCAGAGATTCAGAAATTACAAGCGGAGATGTATCTTTGTAAATGTAACTTTAAGCTGTTGGTGGTGCTTGAAGAGATAAAACTCTGATCAATTAAACTGATCAATTACTGATGCACAATTACACATCAAACACTTTTTGTTTGTATATTAACAATGTGAAGATTCTTTAATTATAAATATTATAAATATAATTTATGTACATAAATATTTTATTTATTTTATAAATATTGCGCTCACCCGGTTTTGGCAAAGTTGGTCCAGTACGTCATGACCACCGCGCTCAACATCACATCGTTTTTCGAAAAGTTACAGTTAAAGAGGTCTGTGGGACCGATCATGGGAATTCCAAACACGTACGGAAGTTCATCTCCGTGTGCCGAGTCGGCCCAGGCAGGTTTCATCTCGCTCTGACAGTGATGATAGAACGCATAGAAGTACGTTGGCGATCCGTACTGAGCATGCAGGTCTGCTGTGGCCACAGCTGGCGCCACCCACTGGTGATCTGTGAAAAGAGCGACCAAGGTCTTCCGTCTCATCTCAGGGTTTTCTCTATCTGCCCAGTCTGTGTACATGAACTTGATGGTTTCTCTCAGGGTGTCCTTTCCCTCTGGGTAACCATACAGGTGGTCCACAAATTCTGACACTGCGAACTCAAAGTCACTGCCAGACACTCGATCCTCACTGTCTAAGACTCCATCCACAAACTTGTAACCTTCACCCTGGTTCACCCCCAGCATGATGTCATAGTTCAGGAACTCTCCTTGTTCCATGAGAATCTGAGGGTCATCTGGGATGACATCTCCATCGATCACTGGACCAAAGGCGATGTGATATTTGGCAGGGGTGATGTTCTGCTCGATGAGCTCCTTGTAGTTTTTGTTTTGGAGGCACTCAATGAGTTCAACCGTGTCGTCTTCATTGCAACCAACCTTTTCGGCCAACATGCGGGTGTATTTGGCCGGCTGGTAGTTGACTGCCCAGCTGGAGAGAGCCGTACCGCTCTGAATGATCGCTTTTTGAAACAGATCTGGGACCCAAAAACAGCCAGTGTCAGAGAGGGGAACATCTAAACTGTCAAATAATGATTTACAGTCGACACGAAACACCATCACAACCCATTTAACTTCTATAATCGGATGTATTTCAAAGTAAAACAGGATATTCAAAGATTTGACTTTATACCGAGAATTTATTGGATTGCTCAAAGCGGGTGTTATAAACCAGATTGGTGATGACTGAGGACAATTTTACATTATGCATTTGGCAGATAATTTTATCCCAAGGAACTTACAGTGCATTCGAGCTATACATTTGATCAGTTTGTGTGCCCTGGAAATCAATACCACAACTTGACCAGTTATGTTGTGTATTGCAGGGATGTGTTACAATAAGCAAATTGGGTAAATTGTGAAATCATGTCGACTGTAAGCCAATACAAAAGGTTTGGAAGATTAAATAAATGCTTGATTCATCTAGTATTTACTGTAACTACCTTTTTTATTTGGTATATATTGGCAAAAATATTTCCTCATTTAACAGTGCATTATATAATACCTTCAGAGTAGTGTGAGAGGGTCAGCAGACTGACACAGGAAGCTCCAGCTCCTGAACCAAATATGGTCACTCTCTGTGGATCACCATTGAAAGACTGAATGTTCTCCTTTACCCATCGGAGAGCCTGGATTTGGTCCAGCAGACCATAATTTCCTTTTGCAGCCTGGTCACCAGTGCTAAGGAACCCTGAAACAGACCATCAAAAGAGTCACTCGTGTGTCATTGAAAGACTTTAATTGAAATTGAAAATGGTCCCTAAGTGTCCTGGATCTGAATTAAGGTAGCGGACAAGACGCAAACTGTCACTTAAATTTAAGGAAGTAAAACTGAAATCAAATGAAGTTCAAGGTGAGCTGTTTGAGAATACATCTGCAGCATAATAACTTAGATTAAGAGATTCAATTTACATTTTAAATGTCACCTATAAAAAAAGTTGTTTTTCATTCATATACAGAGTTCTTTATATTTAGTAACTTATCATATTTATGGTAAAGACACAATTCATTCCGCAGAACGCTCTGATTAAGATCAAAGTCTTCATTATTGTAGAAACATCTCATTTCATTTGTAAATTGCTTTTTCTACAGTACATATCGTTTCAGATCAGTTGCACGAAGCACACTGCCTTAAAAACCCTCCAGTAAAGATGCCATATGTCAAACTATACGTTACAATCCTTCTCCCAGTGGTGAAATAATCATGTGCTGGTTTATATTTACATTGTTACTGTAGGAAGATGAACACATCATTTTGTCATACATAAACACTTAGCAGCTAGTTAAGTTTTTAAGTCAACACTCACCATATTAGTTCACAACAGGCCCTGGTCCTTTTAACCTTTGATTGAGTTTTAGCCACATAAACCTGCTAAATGGTTTAACCGATTTAACCGAAAACGCATTAACCGATTTTCACTTTCAGTTATAGAGCCTGACACTCATGTGAAACAGGAAACCCAGTTTCCCTTGAATCTGAATCATCCATCCTATATGTGCTAGTATGAGCAGACGTCTGGTGCGTTAGCGCATTCCACACCCGCTAATACTGTTTTGCTATCATTTAAACTTCTTTTGACTTCTAAGTATTTTACTCTAGGAAAACCGGATGGCGTATGGAAGGCGCTGATGTTTTTGTCTCAGTAATCGATGAGCTACATCAATCATGTCTCTATAATATACACAAGCACCTCACAGAGGCACGTGGTGCATTTTTAATTCCATAACAGAGTTGATGCCAAGTAAAAAAAAATCCAGAGAAGTATGGCTGACCTTCAGCCGTGATGTATATATCGCCTGACTCCAGGCCAGCGCTTGATAAAGGTTAATTGAAGTCTTCTTCTGTGATGTAGGACTCTCCACTGCGATCTATCCTTGAGTCATACGCACAACAGTGCTTCTACTGTCCTTCAGTGAGGCATAGACCCATTAAAACTACGGTTTTGGTGTTATACACCTGGAGAAGTGCCTGGTTATCTATGAGAGTGAAGCAGTTAAATGAGCTCTTTAATATCTGATGTCTCGCGAAATGGATTCTGATGTCATCTGTTTATTTTTTGGGAAAATACCATCAGGTAAACAGCATTTATCACTGGCTAAATATGCCGTGCGCTTGGCTTTCTCACCAAAGCATCAGTGGCAGGAGAGCCAAGGCGATCTCAAAAGAGAAAATAACGGACAATACAAATATGAAACAATATTATAACGGCGTAATATTAAACTGTGTAAATCGCTCGTTTGTCTAAAGTAAGGCAGCGACAGCAGTGGACCAGCTTTCAGAGAGTCTCTCTCTTGCTCCTATGAGCTCACTGTGGTCTCACAATCATCGTCAACGAGTTCTCACTGTGTTCTCGTTGATGTCTTAAAGCACATTTAGGATCACATGACAGGAGGTCATGCCTCTGTCACACTATGACCTCCATCTTCCATCATCAGTGTGCTCGTGTGTTGCAGGAGGCGTGGCTTTGCTGAACACTCTGAAGGGAGGGTGAGATCTCATGCTAGTTTTCAAAGCTAGCTTGCTATTGCTAAACTCTCTGAAATTGCCTAGCCTACATTTAATCAATTGGGCGACCTTTTGTAAATGTATCTGATTAATCTACAAATTAAACGTACAACACTTACAAAATTAGAGCAGTCTCATTCTAATCAATGACTCCATCTGGCATTATAATGGTATTATAACCAGGGTGCTCGGCCACAGTGTAAATGCTACATTCATTATAACAGCAGCGTTCTGATATATTGCGTCTCGGCTCTCAACGGCAGCGAAGACACAGAAACGGAACCTGAATTCCCAAAAGAGTCACAATTGGGTTTGGTGGGCCAGATCTGGCCACTGGACTCGACTTTACAGTAGATTACATA
>JAZGTI010019907.1:0-10862 GCA_036877585.1 Botia kubotai | reverse complement strand
GGCCAAAGGTGAAAGAGACATGTGACCTGACCCAAGATTATGGTGAAGGGAGATCTATAGGAACAAAAACAACCCCAATCCCCATGAGTTTTGCATCTTCTTGACCCTGCACAGCTGAATTCAGTACTAATATCCAAGTGTCGCAAAAATACTAAGACCTTCGAGTTTAACTGGAAGATCTCAGTCGCAAGAATTTGGATTCTATTTTATTCCATGTGCTGTGGTTATCCCCTCTGTATTATTTGATGTGGACGCTATAGGACAGAAATAAAGGGGATACATACATCAGCTGTGACAGCAGGTCGGTTTCACACTTGATCTCGGCGCAGCAGACTACAGAAAGATGACAGAGAGCGCGTCTTAAAATCAATAAGATTCTGTGGCGAAACGCTGGGGAACAGGATGGAGTCAACATTGTGCCAATCATTATAATACATCGCAGTTTATTTATTGCAATGCATGCATATGAGAGCTTTATCATATCCAATGGCGACTGTTAGGAGCATAAAAGATAGATATATATATACAGCGTGTGATATACTGGAAACAGTAGTAAAAAAACAGCGCAAGATGCTGTTCGCACCATATAAACCATTGCATCTTACCTTAATTTAGCTCACAGTTTGTTTAAGCACAAATGTTATATGCTAATCGTCACCAGCTAAGAAGCCAAAGTGTTTCGCTGGTTAAGGGGTTCGCCCTCTCCTTTTTGTTTGTTTAGGAGCCGAAGGCTGCCGTTGCTATGGCGACACGACGCGATGAGACGGGTCAGTGTGCGCGTGCTAGTGGGAGACCAGTTCCGTTCTTAGATCAACGCCGAAGAGGTTTCAGGTTTGCCAAATGTAATAACAACAACAATCCACTTCGAAACCAAAGACATGTTTTAATGTACGCTCAATGTGATTTTATAGGACAATGATTTTAAAGACAGACTTTTTAACACGTCGTTCCCTCCGTTTCTGTTTAATTGTTAGCATTCGTATTTATTACGTTATAATCAACATAATATTAAAGGAATAACAATTGAATTGCTCGCGTTTCATTTTCGAGATGTATACCTGTACTTCACTGAGATATTTACAGGGTCAGTAAATACACGGTCTTTGGCGCAAATTTAATTTCAAGGTTTAAAACTTTAGGCAATGCGCTGGTTGTTACAATGATCAAACATAGGAATTCACAAAATAAACATGCGGCAGAACTTACACTTGGCAGAATTAAACTCACGCATAGTGCGTAAATTTTTCAGGAGTCAGTAAAGCTGCCGTAAAATCAGTTGACTATTATTTCCAGATTACTAACTTATGAAATATTAAATTACTGGCAGGCAATTGCACACTTTTCACTTTTAAACATTTATAACAAGCATTGTAAAAACATGATTAGTCCCCACATTTCATACGGTCAAAAACATTTACCCACTTGGCTAACGTACATGATGAAATTATTGCGAGAATTTTTTAAATCTCATATTGAGTGTTTATGTACGTGTAGATGCTCGGAGAGAGAAACATTCTTGTCTGGAATTAGACAGGATATAGTTACAGGTGCTAGAAGTGAAGCTGAGTGTATTTATTTTGACAACATTGGTCTCGCTCGCGCTGAAGTCTGCAGAGTTGCGTTTCTGCCCTTGATGTTTTGCTGAGGATTAAAGAGAGAGAGAAAATTGTTGGAGGGGAAAAACTAGTATTGGTTTAACCCAAACATGGGGCCACCCTTAAGACTTTAAATGTGGGGTAGGCAACTTTCAGGCAAGTAGGACATCCTATTATTGCATTCGGACCGAATGCAATGATTGGACGAACATTTTACGCTCCTGCGCCTTCCACAGAAGATATACATTTATATAAATGTATTAAAACCACTTTACGAAGTGATTGCTATCAGGCTGTGAGGAGACAATATTTATTTATTTACTAAATTTATTTAAAAGATATTCTTCCAGAATAAAAAAATCTGGAAGGAAAAAGAATCACCCACGCCGCCTTTAAAGAGACTAGCAAGAAACGCCTTAAAAATAAAAAATAAAAACCTTTAGCTGTAATTGGTAAATGTTTTATCAATAACATTTCCTCACCTCAGTGTTTCTCACAAGCAGCGAAAGATCCTTAAGCATTTACATGCTGAAATCTGAGACCGTGTTTATCAGCTTCAGCCGGTGGAACGGAACATGTTCTCCGGCTCTCAAACTGTTGCTTCTAATAATGCATATCAGTTCTGGTGCAGTGGGGTGAGCTTCGGTGAATGAAACCGTGGCGGTGACCCGTGTATTGTTATATACTGTGGAGGAATGCACTTCCTGACGCGGAGCGACTTGCGTCCATTTATGCATATGAAGTACTTTGCAGAAAGGAAATGTTACTTTGGTTGGTTTAGGGATGGAGGCGTTTGAAGGGGGGTTGTGGGAGCTTTCCCTCTGGGACGTTTCAGCTCCTTACTGCTATGCTTGTTGAGACTATTATAGGGTTCAAAGAAAACAACGGTGCTACCAAACATCTGAGGATGTGTACGAGGTCGTTGGTCCCAAGAGCAGTAGTCTAAAAGGGGCCTTGTGATAATTATCAACCCCCCATTATTTGTGCTCATCACTCTGATGTATTACCTGAATCACACATTTGTCTGTATAACTTCTGTTCTCGTTTAGTATTTTTGTGACATTTTCGGACGAAGTGGAATTCCACGGTAATCCAAGAAGGCTCTTGCTAATAGAAAACACGCCTTAGATTTAGTTAATGCGTTTGGCTGATGTTAGTTCGCTCTCGTTAAACATAATATGCGTATGTTTAGCTTAATTCTCATTTGAACTCATCTGCTTTTGTCCTCAAGAATTATAAATGCTCATCTGGTGATGATTATAAGCCTCATTTGCGATTCCAATGGGTGAAACGCTGAACTTTTGACGACTGCTATTCAATGAGTTTCATCCTCTATGGGACGCATTATTGCATTTGGTACGCTGGCTCAGCGGTCAAGAGCAAAAACAGTCCCTAACTCTCAGTCCAAAATCCACAAACTGCATAGGGCACAACTGAACAGATCGCCGGTTTCTGGAACATAACATAGGAATCATAAAGCGCTCCAGCGTGAAGTCAAAAACTCGGTACACGAGCATGATGTCAGCACTGTTGTCTGCAAAAAAAAGCAGACGCGTTTATGTGCAAGAAACCACATGTGCGTAGTGTGTCTGCAGCGATAAAGAGCAGACACGCAGGGCTGAATAGACTCCAGTGTGTCCAGCTCCTGTTTCTGTGATGCATCAGTGACAGGCCACGGCGTCAAGCTCCGAATCTTGAAGGATTGTGTACAACACAGAGACAACCTGCACAGGGTCGTCCTGACAGCGCCTTGACCACGCCAGGTCTTGTTTACCTTTGGGCCAGCGTAGCCATTGGGGTTTGTTATTCCATTATGTAATGCTATGACTGGCAAATATGAAAATGAGTTGTGCGTCTTGAAAAGGTCGGTGACGGCACAGTGGCTTTTGTTAACGTGCTAAATGTTGCGTTGTTAGGGTGTGTGAACGGAGCACGGCTCCCGCAGCTCCGATTGTGGGAGAAGGGAGCGGTACGGTACCGTATTACACACTGAACCCAGAGGAGCATGCATTTAAAACGTCTGGTATCCTGCAGCGCAAAGGAAAACTCATTACTTTTGCTGTACAGGACAGTTTTGTCAACGATCCGCGCAAGTTACGATTACAGACCTTTGAGGCAAACGAGATTTTTCAAACGCAAATTGTGATGCAAGCTTACACATAAAATGAAGAGAAAACACCTGACGTGCCTCATGAAATGAACCCCATCAGCGTTTATTCAGTTCTTTAAACATGACAAGTGACGCGAACAATGAAAAGAGATTCCTACAGGAGAACTGCTCAAAGAACCAGACATACTAAGAGAACCCATAACCCATAACCAAAACACAGCATCCTAGTCAGTTCCCTCCACGTTAGTCAGTTAGTTAGTTAGCAGATGTGTTCACTTGATTGAAGAGTTTATCTTTGATAACCTGAGACATCAAGCCGTGAATTGCCTCGATGGTTGTTTTACAGCTGGAAAGCAAAGAGAACACCACGTTTTAAGAAAAGAAATCAATGACATTAGTAGCATTACAAAACAACTCACATCTTAAATAAAATGATCAAGGAAACTTACATTTGTTCACAATGAAATTATTTTAATTTGATTATTATATAAAAAAAATCAAATACACTTTCAGAATTCTTTTAGAATTAGATTCGGAATCAAATTCATTTAAATTATTTTAAAAAGTTTTACGTAACACATTTGTGGCACTGACCATAGCAACGCTTTAGTGAAAAAGAACAGATTGCCTTTCTATCTGACCTTCATCTTTTGATCTATTTAAGCACACGATACTCTTTGAAAATTTTTGAATTTATTGTGGGGTAACAATCATCAAATTCTGCACAGACTTGTAGAGTTTTTGCTGCCTGACTGCATTAAAGTACAAATGAAACACACCAAATATTACAAAATTCTAAAACTGAAACTTCCAGATAATTTTAATGCTTCCATAATAATTTGTAACAAATAACATTTGCATTAAATTAGGCAAATAAAAAACAGTGCATTGCACTTTTCGAAACCCACCGTATATCTGTTTTTTATTTTGAATTATTCCTGTGTGTAAAATGTGCAATATAAATAAACTTTATATTTATCTTGTTTACTTATTTTCACATAATTGAAAGTAAGTCATAATTGACGCTGTAAGAACACAGTTAATGTTAAGGTATAAGGATTGTATTACCTGTCGCGTGTTGCCTTTGCTAGTTTGTCCTCAGATTTCCTATCGTGTGTGTCTAAGCCCAGCATGAAACTGCCTCTCCCCAGCTGAGCCTCTGCCTGTTCCAGCTTCTCCGACAGATCAAACACCTGTCCAGTGGTGTAGTCTGCATTCTGAAGAAACAAAATCCATTAACAAATCCAGTTACTGCTCAATTTAACAACAACACACAATCCTCACAACACGCCTTTTCACTGACGGCAAATTCAGCAATTTGCACACAACACGTCTGTGCTATTTAAACCTTAAATGGTTCGCAGAAGCAGAGAGAGTTTGCACAAGGTGAGGCTGACAAAGATTCACAATACAGACAGGCTCAATAATCTGTCTATAGTGACAGAGTTCTCACTGACAACACTTCTTCCATGTCGAAGCGAGCCGTTCCTGACAAGCCAGTCAATTTATCTCTAACACACAGCTCTGAGGCTGTTGTTTAGACAGTCCACACCTCACTGAAAGTGTTAAACGGCTCATGACACAGTGTCACAATAAACAACACCAGTCAACTTCGGCTTTCAGGCACTTAAAATAAACGAATGTAGAAATAAGCAGTCGGAACAAAAACCAGCATCCACAAATATTAATCATATGTGTGGGTTGTTAACGGATTCGTGTCAAATTGTTGGTTAAAGTTACGAGAACGTTCAGCCTTTTCTAGAAAATCTCGGATCTAAAAAAATCTAGGAAAAGATAATAATGATGTTACTGTGTTGTTGAGATTCAGTATTATGACAAAGAAATATTAGTATAATAATTAACTCTCCTAAATATCTTCACCTATTGTAGTATAAAAGTGCACAAACACACACACAATACACACAGCATATATAACACAATATACAGTATAAAAGAACACACACACACACACATATATATATATATATATACACACAGTACATATATTTATATACAACGTGTATATATGTTACATTTGTTATTCTTTATTGTTTTGTATATGTAATATTTGTTTTGTTTTATTTATTATACAGAAATAAACGTCTTACTGTCAGTAAGCTGGAGGAGCTCAAAGTATTGACCCAATATTTATTCCACAGCAGCTCCAGGAGTTTGCGGTCCAGGGAAGACTTAAAATAAGAGACCTCTAAAGCATAATACCTACACAGCAGAAGACCACAAAAAACAATAAATAACACAATCACTTCCAAATACACATTTCGTTCAACATAATGCATGCGGGGAAAAGCTTGTAATATGTATTAATTATACAGAAACACTTACTGTTTGCAATGCACCCCAAAATCCTCAATCTTGTTAAGCGGTATTGTCTGGTATTCAGACGGACCCTCGTCTGGCGGCTTGTAACCCTATCGGTCAATTTTAAACATTGTAATACGTAATGACAAGTTTTACGAAAAACATGACGAAGAATAAGTGAGAAGACAAATAAATATGAAATTGAACAGTTATAATTTGCACACGAAACATACTTGTAAAAATGTCTACCTTCGGATATGTCCTAAAAGCTCCCAGATTGACCTTTCCTGCAGATATAGTCCTTGTGGGATCAATCTGAGAAAGATGAAAAATTACACCGACTGTACTGAGTCAAACAGTTCAGTCAGATATACTACAAACAACAATGTGCTGCCAGTTTAGCAAGTAAAAGTCATGAGCACCAGCTTGTTATTCGCCCTTGGCATAAAATAAGCAATAACAGTGAAAGGAAAACTGCATAATGTATTCAGTTACAGAGTCAACAGCCATTAATCAGAAACCACGACAAATGTCACCGCACTCATTTGTATCTTGGAGGTCAATTATGGATCACTGATGTTGTTGAATTTAAACTGATACTTTAACAATCTCCTGGCTGGGCTGTTTTTCCTCTGTCCTTAGAGACTGATGGTGACTGCGTTTACGGAAGATCTCAGCCCTAATGCTAAATAAGCAAGCGGTTTAATATTACGGTTAATATTCCCCTACAGTACTTACCACTACTGCCACAAACGGCTCTTGAAACTGCTGGTTAAGCATCTGGGTACTGACATCAATGCCTGAAAGCCAGCAGCCATATCCTGGGTGACTGTGGTACCATCCAATGGCGTTCTCCAATCGGCCCACCTAGATGAATTTAACAATGAGGGTCTCTCGAAACTTGTAATTTTGTGCAGTTATGAATTTATACAATTCCTGTATTTCTGTAGCTCCAGGTGCTCCTGTAGCTCAACTTAAAAAGCATTGCGGAAAGCATTGCGTTAGCAGCGCAAAGGTTGTGGGTTTGAATCCCAGGAAACACACACTTAAAATGTACACCTTGAATGTACAGTAAGTCGCTCGCTCTGGATAAATCGTCTGCCAAATGCATACATTTAAATGTACAATGCAATGGAACAGAATAATGAAATACTTAAGCAATGATCTATAAGATATGATAATTATGTAGGATATAAGTATTATATATACGACCACACGTATATCACACGTTTGCTTCCAACAGGCAAAAACAAAAATGAGATTTGTTCAATATATATTTTTATATATATCAGTGTACCTGCTTCGCGTTCTCTATATAGGCGGCCATGTATTCGTAAGCTGCAGCCTGAGCGTTCACTCGAGTTTCAGTGCCTTCCACGGGCAGAGCAAAACTATCCATGATGATCATTGTTTCTCCGTCCACCTTCCCCAACATGAGTCCCATCACTTCCAGATTTCCTCCAGAGCGGGCGTGCATCACCATTTTCAACAGTGCCAGCGCCGATATCTTGCAGTATTTAAAATAATGATGGCTGTAATCAATCAAAACAATTTGGAAAACGGTGAGTTATGGATAATCGAAAAACCACATCAGGATTGTTTTTCGATTAGGTGCTGTATACTCACTCTTTAGTCCATGGTTTGGCCGCCAGAATCTCTTGTTGTTGTTTCTTATCATATTTGTATATTTCATCAATACTTAGAACTTCCTGCATGCTGTTTGACAGCTCCCATGTCTTCAACGCTATGCTACTGCCGGCCATAGCTAAAGTCTGTTTTAAGTTCCAGATCTACTATAACGCAATATTTAGTAAACACCACCAGTAAATTACGATAATCAAAATACTAATAATACTAATAAATAACTAATAATAATAATGTTTGAACATGTTTGACTCAAAGTTTATCTAAACATGCAGCATTTAAGAATAATTAACAAAGCTCCTGCTGTATCCCTTTGCAGACCAACTCGCAAACCTGAGTGAAGTTAGCAACAATAAAAATGACTTCCGTAATGTGCTGTCAAAATAAAAGTTGTACTATTTTACGACCGTACTATTTTCAATGTAACGAAAATACATTTTATATTACAAAAAATATTAAATTAAGCCATTTTACATTTGTGACAAAAGTGAACTGTTTTAACCTGAATATATATATATATATATATATATTTAAATTTAACTTACAATTCTTTCAGCACTTTAATTTTATTATATCATTAAAACGACAAATCACCCTAGACGATTATTATAACTCATGTCTCTGTAATTGTACATTAAAGGACACTCTCACATTATTACACTGTATTTTTGGCAAAAAGTCATGCAAAGTTTTCAGGGTTTTTATATGCGATAGGTAAAGACTACATTCCCCAAAATCCTTTGCGCGGCTATTCGGTTCAAATGTTACTCGTACGAGGAAGTACAGAAAAGTTGTCAGTTTAATCTGCTTATAAAGTGTTTAGTTTAGCAGGTCAGAAGCTAAGCTGTTTGCTATACATATAGTGCAACCTTTAAGAAGATTCAACTCTGTGTATATGCTACGTTTAATCTACTCGTTCACTTAATAGCCGTATAGCACTGTAGTCACTTATGGGCTGCCGCGTTTATTCATTGACAAGTGATGAACTGATAAAGATTACATTTTGTCTATTATCGTTAAAAAGGACTGTATGAGTGTATTCCATCCTGACATTAGCAAAAAGGTAAGATTTTTTTCTTTATCTCATAACAAACGTCGTTAAAATAACGTCCGCAATCTTATAGATAAGATAGGAGTGTGCTTTTAAAATGCACTTTCTCTCGGGTAATGTTATTATTAAAATTTCAAGTAACTGTTGCTCGTTTTTGTAATGTAACTACAAGTCGTATGCATGTACGAGACGAACTGATCAACATTATTTTGATCAGGTTAAAAGATTTAAGTTCTGGATGTAAAATCATGTTCATATGAAACCTCATCAATGCAAAGTGAACCGCAGTCCGTCTGTTAAAGGTTTAACGAATGACTCTAACTGTTTAAGTTATATACATCTCTCTCTTGCTCTGCTTAAGGTCTGAAGGCAGACAGGATGAAAATGATAACTTTCTTCGTTGTGGGACTCATGGTCCATGTAGTTTTCTTTCTTTCAATATTTGACATCTACTTCACATCTCCACTTGTCCATGGCATGACGCCACAGCGTGTATCTCTGCCTCCTCCCGCCAAGCGCCTGGTGCTCTTTGTGGCAGACGGCCTAAGAGCAGAAAGCCTATTTAAACCAGGAGACAGTGGAACAGTCAGGACTCCTTACCTAAGGTGATACATTTGGGATTATCCGTTAAGGGTAGATTAGGTGGCTTGATTGTTGGAGCTGAGATTCCAGCTAACAATTTTAAGTTGTAAGAATATTTCCCTAACATTTCCATTAAGTAACAATGAATGGAAATCAATTTTTGTTACACACAGATTTTTTTTATATTTTATGATAAACATTCTAAGAATGTTTAAAATATCCAGTTTTTTAGACATTAACGTTCGGTTGTAAGAACGTTACTCAGACATTTCTGTAGCATTTTTTAAAAGTTCCACTAACAATGTAAGAATAATGTTTTTGCTATATGTTATATAACATTTAAAATGTCCAACAAACGTTACCGCAAGAATGTTTTTGACAACTTTGAGAGGACGTTCAACGCCAATGTTTTGAGAACATTTCCTGTTAGCTGGGATGTTCAGTAGCTTCCTATAGCAGTTAAACATAAATAACACAATAAAAGCATAAAACAATTACATTTTGGAGGCATGAAATAATAATTGCAACAACAAATACTGCATATGCCTCTCAAATGTGCTAATTGTTATTTATAGTCTATGGCGTATACATTAATTTAATTGGCGTTTATATTGCTACCTGTCATAAGGAGTGTGATTGAAGAGACTGGCACATGGGGCGTGTCACACACGCGTGTGCCCACAGAATCACGCCCGGGTCATGTGGCCCTCATCGCAGGCTTTTATGAGGACGTCAGTGCTGTTGCCAAGGGTAAGAGGTCACGTGGTACTTTGTGCATGGCTGATGTGTATGTAAATATAAGAATATGGAGCGTCTTGTATTCATTTTCACAGGTTGGAAGGAGAATCCAGTGGAGTTTGATTCTGTTTTTAATGAGAGCAGACATACCTGGTGTTGGGGAAGCCCTGACATATTACCAATGTTTGCTAAAGGTACTTTCAGACACGCGAGTAGAACTGAGGAAGTACAATGGCCCTACTTTAGCTTCACCAGAACACCACTTCCTGTTTTGTAGGAGCCAGTGGAGACCATGTGTACACTCACACTTACCCTCCAGAGCGTGAGGACTTTGCTTCTACTGATGCGTCCAGACTTGATACTTGGGTTTTTGATGAAGTGAAGGTAATATTCACATGTAACATAGCGTAGCGTAACGTAACATAGCGTAGCGTAACATAGCATAACATAGCGTAGCGTAACGTAACAGCGCAGCGTAACATAGCATAACGTAACATAGCGTAACACACAACAACACGTAACACACAGCACGTAACATACAGCATAACATAACATATAGCATAATGTAATGTAACATAACAATGTAACATAACGTATGACATAACATATAACATAACACATAACATAACAAGAAGCACTGCACAGCTGCCATTTCAAAGTATTAACTTAATTTTGGGCGTTATTTGTTCATTAATTGTTTGCTTTTTTATTAGGCTTTTCTTAGTGCTGCCAAAAACAACGAAACTCTGCTGAATCAATTGAACCGAGAACAGAATGTGTTTTTTCTGCATCTTTTGGGGATAGACACCAATGGCCACGCCCA
>JAZGTI010019906.1:0-10862 GCA_036877585.1 Botia kubotai | reverse complement strand
ATAGAATATAAATACTGTTACTCCCCTTATAGTACTCTTATATAACCTCTTATTAAATATAAAAAAAACTATTTCAAAAAATGACTGTATGGAAATTCTATAATGGTTTTGCCAAAACACCCCTGAATCGATATGCTACCGCAAACGTCCGTTGACAGATGCCTCCTGGAAATTCAATCACTAATTAAGGATTAATAAAGTAATAGAGGATTAGTGGCATCTTAGAAAACACCAGGGAGTAACCAGATAGCACAGAGGACAGTGCACCTGCAAGAGACGTATGGCTAACTGCACTACAGTTGTGGTTCATGGCCACACCTGGGTCATGCACACAAACACAAATACAGAGTGATACACTGATCTCTAGGGAAGGGAGCTGTACTCAGTGGGTTTATTAGTGCCTGTGCAGTCATTTTAGCTTCACTTAAACTGGAGCAGCACTTAACCGTATAATGAAGCAACGCGAGGGCCATTAGCTCACACCGACATTCGGCGGGTGCGGAGTGACATCGCCGGCAGCTGCGATTACCGATCTAGGCCCTAACACTGTCAGTACTTAAAGAAAGCCTAGCTCATCCATCACGCCAAATGTATGGCTGGCGTGAAGTCCCAGAATGCTTAGTGTAACACTACCTGTGGTCTTTCCCTTTGCACCACGTTTATTGTAAACCATTTTAGCATTGCATATTCCAAATGGTGTGAAAGAGTGGCTTGCTGAAAAGCAAGTATGTCCTTCAGTGCATGCATTGGGTTTCTCGGGCTCTCTTGTTCTATATGCAAGTCTGAATGTGTCCGCTGGGCTTTATTACTGAATGGTTAAATCATTTTCAGAATGCATAGTGATTGATAGAACTGGGCGTGTGTGCGGGCAGCCGACCAGCGAGAGGTCTTAGAACAAAGCTTGAGAGTGCTTACATACACACACGCATTGTTGCCCGTGATTACCTTGTCATATACACGGTTTTGGCTAATCCAAGATGCTCTATGCAGGCATCTGTGTGTGTGTGTGTATGTGTTGTTAACTGAGTAAACATTAATGCATTTATATACTGCACATGGTAGGGTGTATGTTCTGCACATCTTTGGAATGCGCTGGTCTGTCCAGTTGAGTGGAACTACATCGAAACTGGAGTGCAAGTATCGCCTTTAGAATACAATGAATCCAGCAGATTGCAGAGAGCACATACCAATCAAGCCTTACATTTCATCTTTCAGGCATCCATCAATAGACCTTACAGAAAAAGTTTATCCAAAAATGGAAAAGATTTTGTTCCAAACCTGTGGGATTAATCGTTCTTCCATTGAACACTAAAGGCAACATTGGACAGGATGGCTGTCAAAAAACTATAAAAGCACCATAAAATCCGTACATGACTGAATTAGGTTTTAAATCTTTTGAAGCCCTACAGCTGACATTTAAGACTTATTAATAATAAATAAATAATATTGTCTTCTCTGAACTCAAATCTCAATTATGTTAGTGTACATTCAAATTTGCCATGCCAGGTGTAATGACAACGTCTTTGGTAAGTCATTAGTATTTGCATTTTGCATAACTAACAAATATGAATATGTGCATATTCAAGGGCCTTATTAACTGCTGGTATTTTTGACAATATTTTGGGACCTGGTCCTCTGACAGCCTTTGCTCATTGTTTGCTTTCATTGTATACAGCACCAATATCCTGCTTAATATTCTTATACAGACTCAGAATGCCATGCAGCTGAATTAAAAGTTTTGGGTGACCAATACATTACAATACAATTTGAATTGGGTTTATTTAAAAATTATGTTAATAAAATATAATGAAGTTTGAATGAATTGCTTTTCCAGGAAGTCAAGAGAGAGAACAAGAGAAACAGAGAGCAAGAGGGTCTGCTGAAGTGATTTTAAAGCAGAATGGATTTCAGGGGTCAGACACTGAATGTAAACTCATGCAACATGATGACAAGGTACAGCAGAGTAACACATGCACAGGCAAGCTCAAACTGGAGGCCCAATCCTAACAGGCCCACGGCAGTAAAATGGCAACATAATTTTTAGTTTTCATATGTAATTTAATTAAAAGATTGGCTTGTTGTAAGACAGTCCCATTAACAGGAAGTATGCATATCCCTGGTTGGGGCCTATGATCTGCGCTACCATTTCAAACCCAGATCTTGTCTAGGGCCATTTCTAAACATGTATCTATATTAAACATTCTAACAAGATTTAATACAGGAATTATCACACTTTTTTGATATTTTTAATCATAGGTACAAAAGTGTCCCAGAGGTGAACTGAAAGAGGTAAAAAGTAAAAACAATTAGTTGAACGGAATGTGGCATGAATGATACTTGGCTTTGTTTCCTGTGAAACTGGCTCCTTAGGCGTTTTGGCCATGTCCCCTCAGGCCCATTGAAACAACACCCATTTCTTGCAGCACTGTTTGTTTACCTTTCTCCTAGCAACTGCAACACGTTTCCGCATTCGGTTCACATTTTGGCATTTTGTGGCTTCTTCGTTTTTGTCTGACCTCGGTTATTAGTCATCTTGTGTTCTCACCTGACAAGTGTTCTAAATTAGCTATCGTTTCAAATTATTTAAGACTAAATAACGCTGAGGTATGTGATAGTCAGACATTGCATCTCTTTCTATGACATCATCTTTATTCCCACCTGGACCAACACTTTGAAGCCACAGTGTTCAGACAGGAATTAAAGACACTAATAAAAGAGTTTCATGGTTTTAATGTCCTGCAAATGACTGCGTTTTAAAATGCATATTCAGATAGCGAATCAAAAAGCAAGTTGTCCATTAGGGTTGAGATTGCATTTAATGCATTGGAAAGTATTAGCCTTTTTCCATCCAAATGTCATATCTTAATGATTATATCCATGCATCAGGTAAGTACATGCAGTTTTGGAGATCAGCATTAGGTGTGGTCACTGCTGGGAAGTCTTCACAGGGATTAAGGGAGATTACGATGAAAAGTAATCAATCTAAAATCTAATCTAAAATCAATCTTTATCTTAAAACTGTAGCGATTCTGCCTGAGAGAGTACTGAATTTACATGGGACTTAGGAACTGATAACAGGGTCTCCTGACTTCACATCTTAAAAACTACTAATGATGTGCCATTCATAAATCAAACAGGATTTAAAATGGTAATTGTAGTTTAAATATAATAAAATAAAATGAAAGGAAAACAGGTGTAAGTGTAATGTTCTAATAATAAATTGTATTTTCAATAAATTGTTTTATATATATATATATATATATATATATCAATCATATATTAATTTATATCAAAATATTCAAATATTTCTTTTTAGTTAATTAATTTAGTTATTTTTTAGAAAATCTGAAATTCATTAAATTGTTCTTCCTATCATACCAATTCTAATTTAACATCCAGTGAAGCACAATAAATTAAATGCAAATTTTAGTCATGGAGTGAAATAAAAATACCTCTTGAATTTTGAAATTTTGCTTAAACCCTAGATTCAGAACACAGATGCAACACATTTATACGACACAGAGGCACAGAGATCTAAAAAGTTCAGAGGGTAAAAAATGTGATGCAAAAACGTGTCTGTGTGACCATTAACAATGACTAATGCCAATTAAAAAACGTTTAGTTTATGTATCTAACATTATTTTAAGGTAATCTGTGCTCATTATTCAAAATAGCTATTAATCTGCATTTCCTCATCTGATATCCTGATCACACCTGTACAGATCATATATGAGTCTACAAACAGAGAACAATACTTCCTACAACCCTAAAAAAATTGCCCGAGTTTTATATTATTGTTTTAATATCACTGCTCAAATAAGTTCATGGTTTAAATGTTATGGTTTGTGTAAGATGATTTTATAATTATATATGACCTGTTCTGTTTGGATTTTCACAAAATTGCTGCCGTTTTATTACAGCTATTTTAGCATAATCCTGTGAACAAATTCTGTACATTACGATTTGTTGACTGCTGAAATGATGAAGGAACTATTATTTGTTATTATTATTTTTGTTAGATCAATTTATACTTACATTATGATGTATAAAAATACTTGGCAACTGACATATGGCTATTAAAATGTTTCTGAACTTTTTCAGGACCTTTCTCATGAATTAAATTGTATAAATTATAGTTTTATAAACCTCTTTCTCTCTCTCTTTCTCTCTCTGTATCTATCACTGTTGTTATAAAGCAGCTGTGGAGCAACAGGTGCGAGCCCAGCGTCGCTGCGTCGGGCCTGGTTTTCTCAGCGGGCGAGGACCCTGTGGATAATCTAGTTAAATCTCCCTGTAATTTGGAAGGGATTGAGTTCTTCAGATGAGCTAGTGGAAACCTGCTTGGGTGTGTGGGAGTATAGCAGGAACAAACTAGCCGCATTTAAAACACAGACACACACATTTACTTCTGTTTTCCTGATGTCTGCCGAGAGGAATAGAAAGGCACTGCTGTTGCTACTGTGGGCTAACTGTGCACTTAAGAATTAGGGCTGTCAATTTAATGAATTCGTTTAGTGTGCTTAATTGTAATTAATAATAATGGCAAAATAAAGGTCTTCCCTATTATCAAAGAAATTTAAATTTCAAGTACAACTTATAACTGTTTTTGCAAATCAACAACTTCAAGGTGCCTCATCCAACTGCACTTTACTCAGAGCGGGCTGGGCCATTTAAAGACATTTGTTGCTGCATTCAAAAACAGCTTGACAGGGTGCAACAAAATGTAAGGGGCCTTGGAACGTGACGATACAAAGTGGAACAACTTTTGACTTGAGACACTGACAAAACAGCAAGACTTGACACAAAGTCATATGTACACGACATCCACTTGCCTTTGTGGATAGACCAACAAATAAATAATAGTGCAGACTCTATACAATTCTGATAATAGATTCTAAACAATTCTACAATTCTGTAAGCATGCACACTGTGTGAGGGACCCATCATTTTACCTGAGACAGACTGATGCACCATTTATTATTATATTCCTGCATGCGAGCAGAAGCAATGTATATTGAAACAGTATTAACTTTAACTTATCAACTTTATCTTGCCTACGCTTAATTATGGCCCTTATTCAAATTGTGATGAACTTTGCTGGCACATATCCTTGAAGTCTACCTGACCATAGGGTGGCCCCAGTTTTATTTTGACAAGACTGCACTGATGCGGACTCCACAGCGAACTACTGCACAACAGTCTATGCAGTATTACATCTAAGTATTATCCAATACCAAAGTATCCCTAAGTATTTCTACAGGAAACAGAAATTGTCCAATACCAAAGGGACACATCACATTCCTGCTTATAAAGTTAAACATCCGTCATGCTGCTGGACACACCTAAATGACATTATTATTTATCAACAGTCACTGTCACTTGTCAGCGGAAATTGCCAACATTGTTGCTGTCAGCGTGAGTAGAAGGCATTAAAAGATATCTGTCAAAAGCATCAGAACATGCTTTTGGTTGACATACAGTATATAACACAGACACGATTCTGACCAAAGCCGTCTGGCAGCCTGTTTCAACACACATACACACTGACAGGTTTGTTTGGATACTGTCACCAAGATAAGTATGAATACCTTGACAGAGTACACCACTGACACACACAAGCATCAAACCATGCCCATCTTTTCCAAAAACAAATACTCAAATTATGAGAGGCAGAAACCAGTTGATTGTTCATGTCACACACCTGCTCCAAATGAAATGAAAAAAATTATATTGCAGAAGAGTTGATAGATTTATCACCCTAATAAAATGAAGAATTTGAAACATCCATATCAATCTAATAACCACAAAGAAAACTAAGAATATGTTGTTTTCTCCTCTTAAAAGGTGTGAGGGTGCTGTGTCTGTAAAATGTGCTTAAATTAAATGGTTACAGTGAACACTTTAGTTGCCAATGTTTTTTATGAAACCTTGTTTTCCTGAATGATAAGAGCAGAATTAGATCATGTTTTGCCTGAGGTTGTTTGAAGTGATTCATCCCTCCATCTGTCTAATTAATTGCTGTCTGTTATGATTTTTCAACCACGTTAGCCCAGATGTTAAGCGTTATAATTAACCTTGTCATGCACCCCATAACATAGTACATTTGTACATAACAGTACATTTAAACGCCAGTATCGTGCATTTAATAAAGGTTAAAATGTTTTTTGCATTATCAGACCTATTCAAAACCCTATGAAATCAAAAAACTTTGTGATTCATAGTCCATGTATGTTAGTTTTAGTCTTCCATATGCTAGTGCACAATTTACAGTTGCTTAACCAAAAGTATTGATGACTCATCTTGCACTACCGATTTTTGTCCAATCAAATGCTCGCTAACATTTACATTTGGCAGACACTTTTATCCAAAGCGACTTACATTGCATTGTACTATACATTGATCGTTATACATTGAGTATGTGCAATCCCTGGGATCAAACCCATGAAACGCCATGCTCTAACCACTGAGCTACAGAAAGCTGAATGAGAATGTCAGACCTCCCAATACCACATGCTACTGACTAGCAACAGCATATGACAAATAATGCTTCATGATTGTGACTTCTTGATCACAGGAAATAAAACAGCACTTGTCAAGCATTTTCACAGTCAACGAGAACATGAGGAGAACATGCAACCCTCACACAAAAAGCCTCCTGCCCTGCCAGAACCAGGAACATATTTGCTGTGAGGGAACAGCTGCACCCACCTAACCAATGTTCCACCTCTTTAAATAATCTCAAATAATCTCATATTGCAAATATTGACTTTGATCTTTTAATTTACAGTAATGTTTTTATGACTATCAAAACTGATTAATTGTGCTTTAGTAATAAATCATTAGCACATAATCTCCATAAAAGAACAGTCAACACTCCCTTGTGAGGTACATTATTACAATTACATTATGTACAATGTTTAATGTACAATTGTTTTATCCATTGTTATTCACTCAGAGTGTGTGTGTGTGTGTGTGTGTGTGTGACTGGTTATAAATAGAAGTGTATGCATGTATGTACACATTCAAGTCTTTGGCAAAGAGTAATTTCCCCACCTGTGGGTAAAAGCATGACAGAAATTATTTTTGGTGTAATTTATTTTATGAGATTCTGTCACTGATTGATTTTGTGTGGGCTCTTAATTTTGATTCATATATGCCATTGTTTTGTAGGACTAAAGTTAAGCATGTCTTGACTGTACACTCAAACACTAAATGTCTCCAAGGCAATTGGAGAACAATTAACCTTTGTGCTAACTTCAAGTGACTCACCCACTGTGAACTTGTCAATCTCGGACTCACCCAGAGAATTTCTAAGGCTTACCATATACCATTTCAAAATTGTCTCTTCAGTCATTTTTAGTTTCTAGGGTAATTTTACATATACAGTATACACAATTGCCTCAGTATATCTCAGTATCTTTATGTGGGGAGAATATAAAAATGTAAGTTGTTTACTGATAGTATTCCCCTCTGCCTAGCTTTCTAATCTTATCTGTGGTATATTCAAACTTTTATCATGATTGGTCAGGTGATATGCAAGAACCAATGGCATTTGATGTTTACATTGTGAAACATTTAAAAGCACAATTCTTTAATTGCATGCAATGTGAGAAAGTGTATGTTTCTTTCTAAAAAATTTTTTTTTTTAAATATTTAAGTACTTAAGTACGCTATATTTAAGTACGCTCATTTCTCACCGCTTTCTCACTGTTTTGACAGTTGTATACATATATCAATGCAGCATAAAAAATGTCACTATTTCAAACAACAGTCAGTAAAAGCCAGCAATAGATGGCGTGTAGATGATTAACAGCAAGTATAGCTGCATACGGGTGAGCACAAGGGTGCTTGGGATTACAGAAGAGCCCACTTGTTGAATCCCTAATGCATCTGTTGACAGGGTTACTTACATGATCATTTCTCTACATCATCTACATGATCTCCTGATCTTCATCACATCAGTAGAGGAACCTCCTGACTGTATTTTTAAATTGTCTCTGCTAGAGCTGCTCTCACTCATCATTAATAAACAGTGGGGTGGACAGTTCCTTTTTACTCTATAGCCTAATGAGGAAACATCTTCTGTGACTCCACTGGAAAATCAAATCATTACCACCCACACTGTAGGAAAGATAAACTTAGCAGTGTGCTAATGTGTCTGGGAGAACATTGGTGTTAAGCTTCCAAATGGACAGGATGCAGATGACACAGCAACAAATGCGAAATCTCTTACTAAAACATACGTGTTTCTCATATTAACATGTGGTCAATATATGAAAACAGTTGATTTAGTAATTGTTTATCAGGAAATTGTTAAAAATGTTAACAATGCTTGTTGTGCTTTTGAAGAAATGATGTGAGGTTTGATTAAACAGATGCATACATGCTTGAGTTTTAGAAACACAAACAAATAGGTTCAGTGACAAACTCTGACATTAACATTTTGTCTTTGTCAACTTTATATTCTTTGTTTTCATCAGAGTTAAGTGCTTATGAATGTCTCTCGTTTGAGCCTGGCTCTGTGCCGTGTATTCTGCTTTAGTGAACAGCAATGCTGCAAGAGCCTTCGGGCACTGAAGCACTCACCTTGTCAAGAACGAAGGCACATCAGATCCTTGAATATGTGGCAGCATGCCAATCTTTGGCAGATAACATCTCAAAGGAAATAATACAGTATCGCAAAGTCTATGTAAAATGCCTAAATGTTTATAGCAACGAGGAGCAACACACACGGATTGTTGGCAGAGGAATGCTGGCATCGTTCTTCATGGTTTCTGATGGTTTTGACAGCTCTTCCAGAATAAGTCATCAGAGTCAATTGGGCTTGTTGTGCATGCCTTTAAGATGATGTTATTGTTTAACACTGTGGCCACTGTGCATGTGATTTTACAGCCTTGTACCCTTTTCAGTCTGACCAATATCTCAGTATATATATTTAAACTGAAGAATTTTCTATGTAGAAAATTTACATACACAGATTTGAACAATTAGGAATTTTAGTAATTTATATATTTAGTAATTTGGTCATTTAAATATTTTCTATAACATACATAGAATTTATTATAAATATTCATGTAATTATAAACCTTTTTTGGCCACAGGTGTAGGTTCGGTAGACTCTCTTACCTTAGTCATATTGAAGGAGAAGAAGTCAGCTGACTCAATCCCCCAGGACGATTTAACTCCCCACTCTGCTGGCGCTTATAGATCCACCTTGTGGGCCCATTTCAGTATGACCCCAGATCAACCAGGAAGAAAACTGCAAACCCACACAATGCAATTATTGTCACCTAATTACATGCAATGAGTGTCACATAGTAGTAGAATCATTTCCTGTAAATATTTCAGTGCATAAAAACTGAATATACAGTAAGAATGTAAGCATTAGTCATAAGACAGCAATGATGCAATATATATATGTGCATTCTGCAATCAACACAGAACAAAAGACCTTTGTGTTCAAATCGATTATTTAACAACAACTTTTTCCAGTTCTGATTCCAGTTCTCCACCCAGAACACCTTGAAAATGCATAGCAATGTGCTGGCAATCACCCATAACACCTTACCATCCACCTAGCAACCACTTCAAAACCCTTAGCAACCGCAATCATTATGCAATTATGTAATTAGTGTCAGTGGTAAAAGTATCTGTAAATATTGCTTAAAATCTTCAAAATCAAAATATCGCAGCTCTGGAGGGCCTTCTAGTCCGTGTTATAAATTTTAATTTTTCTAAAGAAAACATAAATGGCATGTACCACTTAAGAAATAACTTATGATTCTATAGTTTTCAAGCAACAACCATCAAACTTACCACAGATCCTCAGGCTGTTCTGATCCAAGTTATCCTTTTAAACCAACCAACCTTTTTAACCTATCAGCTGGCGTCCATTCCCCCACCCTAAAACAGTTTAAAATGCCAGTATTAGCTGGAGTGATAAACAGATTCAAATTATTTTTCACAAGCAAACAATAGATAGAAAAGCAAGTGCGCAGGTAAAACCAGGGTTTACAAATATACAGTGAGAAATTTAAAACCTGACATAACCTACATTCATACATTTGTTTTTGTAGTAGTTATTTTGTTCATTTTAATATAAAATACAATAAACATGAAAAGTAAGAAAATGAACTTCACTTTTTTACATTTCAATCCATTTTATTTTATTATGATACAATCCCTAAAGCTACACACTGTTACATTTGATCACATGATTTTATTTAATTTTAACAAATTAACCACAAGTAACGTAGTGTTTAATCCTAAATTACTACAAGTACATGTCACTGTATCAAATTAAATGGTGGGCTAACGCAGCACAGTTATGTGTTCAAAACAATCATCTTAAAAGTACATTTGAACGTACCCACAGCATTTGGAAAAAACGTTATTAATCCTCCTTTCTCCTCTTGTCCAAAACTTTTCTTGGGTCATTTATTTCACCCATTAATATTTCTTGGAGTTATCATTGGCAACAGAACCTGCTACGAGCAATAACGAATACTTGCGGTCCATGATGACAACTCTGTTGTTGCAAAACAACATCAGAGTGGCATGTTAGATGCTACAACTCTTATTCCACATTTTATCATGAGAGTCACTGTGGTGCCATGGTTTCTATGGCGTTACAAATGGAAATCTGGAATAAAATAGATAATATGTCATTGACAGGAGACAAGTGACAAGGGATGGTGCTTAAATGGTGAATTTCTCTGGTTTTACAACTACTTGGATTTTCCAGAGAAACATTTGTGATAATGTAAGTACACAACTGAACAAAATATATAACACTGTGCAAATGTTTTTTGCTTACGTATTGTGCCTTTAACGCTTTAAAAAATTGTTTCTATGGGTTTTAT